>JAWWUD010000161.1:0-177344 GCA_033964015.1 Scolanthus callimorphus
TACGGCGTGCCGTTTTGTGCTAATTTTCGTGTTTAACTTAAAGAAATCAGACTAACTCATTTACTTTTACTATGTAAATGATTAAACACCTTGAAATAAATACTTTTCGTTGCTTTTTTTGTACTCGGTAATATGAAATGTCGAGGTTCTCGAGCAAAATCGCGACGCACATTTCCCTTACACTCGTCAACAAGATATGTAGTAGCCACGTTTTCTCATTTTGTCCTCTCTTCACTAATGTATCGACAGTTAAATTTTCGAGATATTACTAGAGCTAACTTATATGCTACTTTTCGTGTGTTATCTGGTAAACAATACGACTTTATGGCATCGGATGCGCGTCCTGAGAACTGGTTGTCTGTGTTTTTCTTGTTTTGCCAGGGATTTCTCTGTCAAATTTGATCAAAAATCGTTGCAGTGCAGTCGTTATACGTTAAAAAGCCAAATTCTTCGTTCAGTTATTTGTTGAACAGCATCACAACAGGCCATTCACACCATTATTGGATTCCATGTAGCACCACAGTGAGCCTGATGGCGGAATTTCCTCAAATCGATGACGTCAAGGGTCGCGCGAGCCTGTCTTTGCTGCATTTTTCCAGAATAAAAAGCTCACTTTTTCGTCCAGTGGATTCGAATAATCATGATAACTACATTCCAATCATTATGAAATGATTGCTTTTGTCAATGTGCGTGAGTTTATTCGCTTTTCGCCTAATGCGAGTGGTCCAGGAAGTCGCGAAAACTATAAAACCAGTATTCGCAAGCTCAGACAATCAGCGACAAAAGTAGTTGAGAATTTTCCTTCCAAAATGCTTTTCTCCATTTCAACTGCGTAAGCGATGTCTTCTTGGCTTTAATTCCCCCTCCCCCTTATTCAATGTTGAAGCCCAACCACTAGCGCGTTTGACAAAACAACATTGAGTTGGGGGGAGGGGTTTTAACGAGAACAGTAGCGTTTTATTATATGGAAACACGTCAGTGTTTAGTATGGCGATGTGTAACGATTGTAGACATAAAGTTCTCAACAATTTTGTCGCTGATTGTAGTTGCCAAATGACACCCCATCATTCCGAGCTTGGCTGAGATCCACGTTTAAATGTGACAACTGAATTTTGCTTTGTGGGGACTAAAATTTTTGAATTCAGCGCCAATTAGCACCTAGCGAAAAAAGGTAATGTCAGGCCCTGGGTTGTATGGTAGCTAAAGATCTTATGACCCGAAAGGTCAGGTTGAGCTATTATTGGGGACATTATTTTTAGTTTACCCAATAAGTGGCAATTTTAAATGGAGGATGGAACAATTTGATGGCAAAGCCTAGGGAGCTTGTGACTACACAACTCATCTTTGCAGCTACCGTATCTTTATTATTTCTTTTTGTTTTAGGTGGATGACAAATTAGAGTATGTGGCACCCCAACTTACAGATAAGGTAGGGATGTTCATTTCTCATGTCTCTGTGCAAAGAACGCTTCTGATTGGCTGAATTTCACCATTTTTTAAGTGTACTGGTTTGCAACACGTGGAGCCAGTAGTATAGCATGAGCAGAATTAGCACCATTTTCTGGCAGAATACTTATTTTGTGGGGGAGGTCAAAGATCATGTCAGAGTCATGTCCAGGTAATTTTGATAATGTAGGGTATCACGTTTCCTATAATAGTGGATATAGCATGATATAGGCTAGCTCAGTGATGTCATATAGTGTATCATGTTTCCTAATAAATGGATATACTCTAGCTCAGTGACGTCATAGAAGGTATAATGTGTCCTATAATAAATGGATATACGCTAGCCCAGTGACGTCTGGGAGGGTATCATGTTTTCTATAATTAGTGTATATAGGCTAGCTCAGTGATGTTATATAGGGTACCATCATTCCTATAAATAGCCTGTTATTCAAGTGATTGAAATATTGATTTTAAAACTGAGAGACACATGGATCCCATCCAAGGATCTGTGGTCCAATTTATTCATCCAAGTTTGTGGAGGTGCTGAACAGTTGTTTGCAATGGTTTCTCTCCCGTGCTCGCTGCCAGCCAGAGAGGAGGAACCCACTGCTTGTATGGTACTTCAACAAGGATTTTACCAAATTTTCAGTGTTCTAACATGCTTTCTCTTTATGAAAACTTTCCCAGGATTTCAACAAGAGCGTTGGTTTGTACAGTCAGTCTGTATTCCAGGACAAGTCCTCACGGGCGTTGACAGCCACAAGTTGTGGCAACATTGTTGTATGGGAGCGCACTGGTAAAGAATTGCCCTGTTATAGAAAAGCATTCAAGATTGTCAAGCTCCAGGAGAGGGCCCTTACTGTTCTGACCACTGCTGAAAAGTAAGCACAATCATGGCAGTATATTATTTCCATTGTCCCATAACACACAGAACTCTCAGAAGGCAGTTGAGATGGTGCAAAACAAAAAGCCTTACCACAGTATATGGATAGGGGGTTCCATGTGTTGGTTGTCAGTTAAAGTGCCACTAAAGGCAGGTATGTTTGAACTCTTTGCCAGGTACATTGTAACAGGAGACGTTGCCGGACATGTTCGATTTCTAGATCAACAGTTGCGTCTTTCTAACTGGTAAGCACATTTAGTTTTATAAGACCCTGTGACCGATGGTCGTGACAAATAGTTTTGTAGCCCATGAAAGTCTATGCTAATGACGGTAAAAGTAACAACATTGCTGACTTTCTTCATTTCAGGTACAAGCATTTTGACGCAGGACCAATAAACTCTGTTTCATTTTCGTACACTCCCAAAACGCCTTCATCTCAGTAAGTAACAAAGGTCTTTCGTCCCTTCACACTAGGGCTGAAGCATGTTCAGACTAAACATTTGCACCTCCTGTTAACTATCCCAACGTAGCTGCCAATGTGTTGTTTACCTCTAATTTGCCTTTGTCACAGCGCCGCCGTTTTGTTTCCAGAATGATCCGGCAAAACAGAAAAAAGCAATGAGCCAATCAACTTTTTGATTCTAAAACAAATGAGAGTACTTTTTGGTAGCTTTGTCAACTTTTGTACCATAAAATCCCAGCATCAGGCTTCGCTTTCTCCACATGAGCAAAACCCACACGCTGCTTGGCCTCGTTTCCATGCTGAATAAATCGGCTAAAAAATTCAAGATGGCGCTTGTGTGACAAAGCCGAATAATATCTACTGTGGTGACATTTGTATCAAATTGCACTGAGGTTTAAAGTTGTTGAGTTCTGAATATTTAAATGAAACATGTTTACTTGACGAGTGTGAACGCACTATACCAGTATGGCTCGTATGACTGTGAAAAGTGCCGCAACACGACGCGGCACGGTCGCGGTCGCTGCGCGGTACGAAACCTTGCCTGCTGTGTAGATAACGGATATGAAATCGCGTAGTCGCGGCACGGTCGCGGTCGCGGCGCGGTACGAAACCTTGCCTGCTGTGTAGATAACGGATATGAAATCGCGTAGTCGCGGCACGGTCGCGGCGCGGTACGAAACCTTGCCTGCTGTGTAGATAACGGATATGAAATCGCGTAGTCGCGGCACGGTCGCGGTCGCGGCGCGGTACGAAACCTTGCCTGCTGTGTAGATAACGGATATGAAATCGCGTAGTCGCGGCACGGTCGCGGCGCGGCACGACTTTGTCGCGGCACTTTTCACAGTCATAGGTCCGCTCTATATCTTCTTTGTTGATAATAGCCAATGTGCGGTAATAAATCAGTTGCTCTTTCCTGGCAGGTCTGATCATCACCACCCCGTGTACCCTGCAAGCTCTACCTTGGAGGCCACACCCTTTGTCGTCAATGATTTTATCATCAGTAGTACAACAGCTAATGCTGGGGTCTTCTCACCAGCCAGCAACCACTTCCAGGTGCGGGAAATGAGAAACAAATACTACTTATTGATACTTATTAGTTATCAACACGATAAAAACTCACATATCGAGAAAATGTTCGCCAATAATGTTAAGGCTTGCCTTCTTATTACGAAATCCTCCTTATCTTATTTGGAAGGTATGTAAGTACTCTTCCTCAAATCTAGCGAAAAAGCAGGAAAATGTACCAAAACTTGCAGATACTCGAGAAACATCCTTCTCTTGGTCGCCATTTTGTTTTTGTTCCGCGCTGAGGGGCCTGAGTCGAGATTTGAACACCACAGGCAGCCCGCGCGGATTTGCCATAAAAACGACAGCACTTTCTTGATATGAAAAAGCAGGAAAATCAGGTCGAGAAACATCGTGCTCTTGATCGCCATTTTTTTTTCTCGAGCACAGGAATTGGAAAAACCACAGGCAACCCGGCTAAATTAGCAAAAGAATTTTATTAATCAACACATTCTTGATAGAGCGGAGTTCAGATGACTGCAGAACGTAAGGTAGACTTGCATTTAGTTAGCGTTTCTATTGGTCGAGAGCAATTTTTTTTGTCTTTCAGCCAAACAAATTGCGAACTAAAACAAAAGCGCGCCATTGCTCACGTCATGACTAAACGCAAGTCTGACTTACTTCGCCTCCTGATTGGTTTGTTGTTGAATGGCTTCAACTCCTGATTGGTTTGTTGTTGAATGACGTCCACTCCTGATTGGTTTGTTGTTGAATGGCTTCCACTCCTGATTGGCTAGTGTGTTTGTATTTTAGTTTGGTTTTCGACACTCAACTGGAATCCGCTCTATATGAAAAATATGTTGACTCTTTGTTTTTTCTCAGTTCTTGAGACAAGAGAATGACAGCACCGTGAACGCCATCGCGTGTCACCCTTCAGAGTAAGTACATGTGGACTAGTCCACTCGCATGTGCATGTGGACTAGCCATGTACATGTGGACAAGTCCACTCGCATGTACATGTGGACTAGTCCACTCGCATGTATAGTCCACTCGCATGTACATGTGGACAAGTCCACTCGCATGTACATGTGGACAAGTCCACTCGCATGTACATGTGGACAAGTCCACTCGCATGTACATGTGGACAAGTCCACTCGCATGTACATGTGGACTAGTCCACTCGCATGTACATGTGGACAAGTCCACTCGCATGTACATGTGGACTAATCCACTCGCATGTACATGTGGACAAGTCCACTCGCATGTACATGTGGACAAGTCCACTCGCATGTACATGTGGACAAGTCCACTCCCATGTACATGTGGACTAGCCTGATCGTAGGCGTAGGCGAGTAGTTTTTATGTTGAGAAACCTGATTTTGCTTTTGCGTGGCCGCTTGGATTTGTGACAAAATTTGACCGCCGACCGGTTAGCGCAGTGGTAGAGCGCCGGGCTTGTGTGCGGGAGGTTGGGAGTTCAAACCCCGGCCGGACCAACACTCAGGGTCTTTTCTAAATAATTGAGGAGAAGGTGCTGCCTTTGCTCTAACATCTGCAAATGGTTAGACCTTCACGTCTTCTTGGATAAGGACGTTAAACCGTAGGCCCCGCAACGGAAGAAGAGCCACCTAGTGGAATCCGATTTGCGTAACCCATTATTATTATTATTATTAAATATGACAAATCGGGGGGAGGGGGCGGGGCCCGATGACTATGCCTTTCTAAGTAGCTAGTTTGCTTTTTCTCTTTCCTCCCCGCCCCGAGGCTACATGCAGACTTCCACTGATAAATCCTTGTCATTTGTTCAGGGTCATTTCATTTTTTATCCAAAACTCCCTCACAGAAAAGGGGACAGCAATTTTCTCATTTCCCGAGGGGGTCTAACCCTATTTCCAAGGGGGTCTAACTCAACAGGAACCAAGGAACACTTTTTCCGAGGCGGTGATTGACTAGTGCCGAGGGGGTCAGATTGATCAGAAAGACACTCTTCCGTGAGTATTTCTGATGGGGTTCAGGACTGAACTGTACTCTTTCGTAGGTGTTTCTGAGAGGGTGTCAGGTGAAATTTCTGAAAAATTTCGAGGGGGTTAGAAGTGAAGATGACCTCGTCAGTAGGATGGGTGCGGATGGTAAATGGAATGACTTTCACTTTTCCAGCCGGTGCTGTGTAGGGAAGAAATGATCAGCTGTAGAAAATCCTTCTGAATTAGCACAATAATATCATCATTTTTATCCCCTAGAGGGCACGGTGGGAGAAGTTGAACATTGATCAAGTTTGTATTAGTCCATTTGCTCTCAAAACGTTTTTCTGACATTTACAACATATTTATGACATTTACAATTTTGTTCCGTACAGACCTCGGCTATGCATCGGTAGCTATTCAGGATTTCTCCAACTATGGGATTATGAGAATAAGTAAGTATTATCTTTAGTTAGTTTTTGAAATGTCCTTTTCCAGTCCTGGAAAGTCATGTAATTTTTACAAAAACGCATCAAAGTCATTTTAGAAGTCATGGAAATATTTTCCTGAAGAACGATTTGCAAGACGTCGAGTGTGTATTGTAAAATAAAAATAAATGACCTGAAAAAAAGGATGGCCATGTTGTTCTTATGGTGCGCGAAAACCCGCATTTTTCAAACGTCATTGAAAATTTCCTTGAAAGTGAAAGTGAATTTGAAAGCCTTAACATGCGAGAATGGACTATCAGAATTGATGGAATGCAAAGGACAGTGTGCGTAGTTAATGGACATCATGTAAAATGGACAATTAGAATTGTGAGATTGTAAAGGACAGTGCGCGTAGATCGATAACATGCAAGCGAAGACAATTAGAAGTTTGAGGACACAATTAGAATTGTGAGATTGTAAAGGACAGTGCGCGTAGATCGATAACATGCAAGCGAAGACAATTAGAAGTTTGAGGACACAAAGAGCATGCGCACAGATAATTAACGTGCGAGAATGGACAATCAGAATTGATGGAATGCAAAGAACAGTGTGCGTAGATAATGAACATGTGAATGGACAATTAGAGTTGTAAAATTGTAAAGTACACTGCGCGTGGATTGTTGGCATGCAAGCGAAGACAATTAGAAGTGTGAGGACATAAATGCGCACAGATAATAATAACATGCGAAAATGGACAATCAGAATTGATGGAATGCAAAGAACAGTGTGCGTAATTAATGAACGTGTAAAGTGGACAATTAGAAATGTGAGATTGTAAGGGACAGTTCGGAGAGATTGATGACAGGCAAAGTGAAGACAGTTAGAAGTGTGAGAACATAAAGAACAATGCGCACAGATGATCAACATGCGAGAATGGACAATCAGAATTGATGGAATGCAAAGAACAGTGCGCGAAGATAGTTCACATGTGGATTAGAATTGTTGGGAAACTAAAAACGGCGTGCGTATGAACCATGTGAATTAGAATTGTGACGAAACAAATAACAATGATTTTAATGCGCGCGTGAATGGACGATTCCAGCTATAATGTACGCGCGCTGCTTGTTGGCAAATACGGGACATTTGCTGAACAAAGTGCGCTTATAGCTTGGAAGGGGCCATTGGTAGAATACAAAGAACAGTGTGCATTCACAAAGCATCGTATGGCGACCGTTCACGAGATACCTGTACAAAACCGGTCCGGCATGGACATACACCCCCCAGATTAGTCACAGTAGGAAATCCTAAGGAGTAAGACCCCGTTCACGAGATACCTGTACAAAACCGGTCCGGCATGGACTTACACCCCCCAGGTTAGTCATAGGAAATCCTAAGGAGTAAGACCCCGTTCACGAGATACCTGTACAAAACCGGACTGGTACAATTCTGGTACGGTATCGTTGCACGTTCACAAATAGAATCTTTCCGCATTACGTTGTGCCATAGAGGAGATTTCGTATGACTGTGAAACGCGCCGCGACAAATTTGTGCCGCGCCGCGACCGTGTTCTAAGGACCGTAATTTTCTGCCGCGACCATGCAATGTGATTGGATTTCCTTGATTTGCCGTGCCTTGCTGCGATTACGGCAAGTACTTACCGTGCTGCGACAATAGTGCAATCTGATTGGTTGTCCGTGATTTGTTCTTGCCGCGACAATGCAGTCTGATTGGTTGTCCGTGATTTGTCTTGCCGCGACAATGCAATCTGATTGGTTGTCCGTGATTTGTCTTGCCGCGACAATGCAATCTGATTGGTTGTCCGTGATTTGTCTTGCCGCGACAATGCAATCTGATTGGTTGTCCGTGATTTGTCTTGCCGCGACAATGCATTCTGATTGGTTATCCGTGATTTCTCTTGCCATGAGTCGGAGAAGGCGAAGTTCTGCATCTACACAGCCATACGAAATCCGCTCATTCCTTTTGACATGTTACAAGAGACAACTTTCCGCGCAACTTTGCAGGAATTCCTAACAACAACATACATTACACGGAAAACGGCAAGATACATGTTACACGGAACAACTTTAATCGCAACAACAAGTGGCAACATTGTCTATAGTACCTCAGCCGCGTGCTCGCACATTATGGGATGGGGTATTGCGGAAAGTTGCTAGACAACTTTGCTGATATTCGTCAATTTGTGTCGCGGTTTTGAAGCCAAGTCAAAAACAGCTTGGCAACAGCTTTTAGCGCAACAATGTTACGCGGAACGTTTTTGTTGCGAGTTGTCCCCTTTAATACCACGCGCGAACAAGCAATAGGAATGGCTAGCGTATTTATCGCAAGCCGCAAATAGTTTTACGTCTCGTCATTGTTATCGCCTGTCATTGTTATTGTTATCGCCTGTTATTGTTATCGCCTGTCATTGTTATTGTTATCGCCTGTTATTGTTATTGTTATTGTTATCGCCTGTCATTGTTATTGTTATCGCCTGCCATTGTTATTGTTATCGCCTGTCATTGTTATTGTTATCGCCTGTCGTTATTGTTATCGCCTGTTATTGTTATTGTTATCGCCTGTCATTGTTATTGTTATCGCCTGTCATTG
Organism: Scolanthus callimorphus; assembly: GCA_033964015.1. Lineage (NCBI taxonomy): Eukaryota > Metazoa > Cnidaria > Anthozoa > Actiniaria > Edwardsiidae > Scolanthus > Scolanthus callimorphus. The sequence goes on from JAWWUD010000161.1 coordinate 8,793, forward strand.
TTATTGTTATCGCCTGTCGTTATTGTTATCGCCTGTCATTGTTATTGTTATCGCCTGTCGTTATTGTTATCGCCTGTTATTGTTATTGTTATCGCCTGTCATTGTTATTGTTATCGCCTGTCATTGTTATTGTTATCGCCTGTCGTTATTGTTATCGCCTGTTATTGTTATTGTTATCGCCTGTCATTGTTATTGTTATCGCCTGTTATTGTTATTGTTATCGCCTGTTATTGTTATTGTTATCGCCTGTTATTGTTATTGTTATCGCCTGTCATTGTTATTGTTATCGCCTGTCATTGTTATTGTTATCGCCTGTATTTATCGCAAGCCCTGAATAGTTTTATGTCTCTTCACTTGCTATCGCCTGTTTGTGTTTACTAACATATTTGCTTTGTGTCTTTGTTTAGGACGCTAATAAATAGCAGACAGTTCGATAAAAAGCAATTGATGATCCAGTGCGTGACTTTCAATCCCACAGGAGACCTGATCGGTAAGAAGCAGAGTTTTTAACAAACCATGATGCAAGCACTAGCCCAATGCGAAAGATGTTTGGTCACACACAGCATTAGCTGTATAACAGATGATGTATGTTGCGTTCTGTAGCATATACTTTTATGTACCCATGGCTGAGATCCAATCAGAATTCGAGAAACGCGCGCGTTTCATTCGAATAGAATCGTATGATATCTCTTTTTTGTGGAACTTGAGGACGATTCAATTATATTCAAAGTCTCCAGTCGGTAGATTCCGCCGAAAGTAGCACTCAAAATGGCACTCTTGCGATATCGCTTTTTTCGTGCTATTTAATTAGCGGAATCTAGCCTCTTGAAGCTTTGAATAATCCTATGACATTTGGGCGCGCGGGGCATGGAATTCATATTCGAGTGTTCATATTTTGACATCTCAAGAGTGAGCGCAGCGAAATTTCATATCTCCGAGCGACCATTAGTCCAGTAAATGAATGAAAAGGTTGGACAAAAATGATAACAAAGGTTTCTCACCAGGAACATGTTTACTAGTGTTCCGTTAGTACATAAGAAAAAGTCCACCCGAATCCTCCAATGGCAACTTCCTTATTTTGAGTTTTGAAAATTCCTCATTGTAGGGCTATTGTTACCGCCATTGTTTATTCATGAGTTTGCCGGCACTTGAGCCTTCCAAACCAGAAGATATTCTATAGTGTGTATATCAAAAATAATTCTCTGCCCCAGGGGCCATGGTTTGATTCACAGACTTGATTTATAAATCGCTAGCCACGTCACAAATAAATATCTAGCTTTTGGCATTTAGTTTCGATTTTTTACGCGATTTCACGCTTTCAATATAGACTTCGTACGGGATTTGAAAATATGAGTTCCGTAAATACCAGAAATGTCTTCTGAAGCAATTTTTATTGCCAAGGAGTTACTAAATAAAGTGAAATGATCATTCTTGGAAGTCAGAAACATCCAGAGATTAGCCGCGCTACACTCTATAAAATTCATTATTCTCAGAAACAGTGGAAAAATAGTTAAGTGCTGCGAACAACAAAGGTTAAAACAAGCTGCCAAAGGAACTCGGTAATTTTTACTTTTCGCATGATCTGATTTTTGCTGATTTTCTTCCTGTGATACTAGAGAGTGTCAGGAACAATATTAAGAAGAAAAACCTTTTGTTTCATTTTGAGCTCTTTTTCGGCCTAAAATGACTGGACTATTATATTTCATGAAAATGAGGAATTTTCAAAACTCAAAAAAAGGAAGTTGCCATGGGAGGATTTCGGGTGGACTTTTTTTGTGTACTAACGGGCCACTAGTAAACATGTTCCTGGTGAGAAACCTTTGTTATCATTTTTGTCCAACCTTTAGTAAAAATATTTACTGGACTACATGTATTATTCTGTTTATTTTATAAACATGGTCAATACTATATATTTTTGTGAAACATTTTTGATTTGGATGAATTCGCAATGAGCTGTTCCAAAAAAATCATGGTACTCCCCTATCGAGGAACTCGAAATTTTCACAACTTGCTCTACCCCTGTGGAACTTCCAGGTTCCTGCACAACCCCTTTGGAATTTAAGGCAACCCCTGTGGAAATTCCACATTCTCTTGTACCTTTTTTCCTTTCAAAAGCTTTATTTTGTTTTCTTCTTTCACCAGCGCTTGGCTTTACGAATGGTAGCGTACGCGTGCTGGATGCCCTGTCGTTGTGTGACGAGGGCCGTGACGAGGGAGTCGCAGTTTTTAATCACTGTCATGATTGCGTGACACATATCAGGTTCTCCCATGATTCGCAGTACATCGCATCTGCGGTAAGTTTGATGTATTTTGAAGTTTGGAAATCCAGGAGGGAGGAGACTTTATGAACCTTGGAATGTCCTTGAAAAAGGGTTCTATCTGAGCCCTGGAAGTTCCAAGTGGCTGAAAAAATGGCGCATGATTGTGGCTAGTACTTCTGTACTGAGCTGTATCAAAGGGGCACTCGCACGCTTGCCTGACAAGCAAATAATTCAAATCGTAATCCAATTCCATCCTCTTGATAATAGATTAAAACACTATAGATTTGTATTTATTTAACAGTAAAAGGTCATTTAACAAACCTGAACTGTTCTATTGGTCAACTGAAATGTTTTTTTGATTATTAGAGTTAGACTTATTTATTGACAGGTTGTACAAAAATGTAGCGTGCGGGTGCCCCTTTAAATGTTTTGAATATGTGTATTTTAGGACCTGGATCGTTGTGTGACGATATTCAAGTTCCAGCCCGATGACAATGCCACGCCCTGGGTGTATATTGGTAAACAGAGAGCTCACTACAAGACTATCACAGGCATGTTAACCTCAAACTCAATACAAGCAAAAGTACCTTTGCCATGTGTTGATATTGATTGACATAAACATTCTCAATAATTCTAAATAATTCTCAAAAAGATCTCAAGAATTTTCAAGAGTTCTTAAGCAATTGCACTACTCAGAGGATGAGTATCTATGATTCTAAACATTCTCAAGAATTCTCAAAACGTTCTCAAGAATTCTCAAAACGTTCTAAAGAATTCTAAAAAAAATTCGAAAGAATTCTCAACGTTCTCAAAACGTTCTCAAAAATTCTCAAAACGTTCTCAAGAATTCTCAAACATTCTCAAAAATTCTCAAAACGTTCTCAAGAATTCTAAAAAATTCTCAGTAATTCTCAAAATGTTCTCAAGAATTCTTAAACATTCTCAGAAATCTCAAAACGTTCTAAAGAATTCTAAAAAAATCTCAAGAATTCTAAAAACGTTCTCAAAACGTTCTCAAAAATTCTCAGTAATTCTCAAAACGTTCTCAAGAATTCATAAACATTCTCAGAAATTCTCAAAACGTTGTGATTTATACTGTCGCAAACACCAATTCAACGTTTTGAGAATTCTTGAGAATTTTTTAGAATTCTTGAGATCGTTTTGAGAATTCTTGAGAATTTTTATAGAATTCTTGAGAATTTTTTAGAATTCTTGAGAACGTTTTGAGAATTCTTGAGAATTTTTTAGAATTCTTGAGAATTTTTGAGAATGTTTTAGAATTCTTGAGAACGTTTTGAGAATTTTTTAGAATTTTTAAGAATTCTTGAAGCGTTTTGAGAATTCTTGAGAAAGTTTTAGAATTATTGAGAACGTTTTGACACTTATTGAGAATATTTTTAGAATTCTTTACAACGTTTTGAGAATTTCTGAGAATGTTTAAGAATTCTTGAGAACGTTTTGAGAATGTTTTAGAATTTTTGAGAACGTTTTGAGAATTCTTGAGAATTTTTTAGAATTCTTGAAGCGTTTTGAGAATTCTTGAGAAAGTTTTAGAATTATTGAGAACGTTTTGATACTTATTGAGAATATTTTTAGAATTCTTTACAAAATGGTTTCCTTTTGCGGTGGAAAAATGAAGCACATGTTTACAAACTAACGCTAGCGGTTTTTTTTTTGCTTTGGATAGACGAGTACGGACCACCGCTCGATTAAACTCGTCTAATATTTTCCCAGTGCGAACAAAATTTGCCCGATTATTTATATAATGCCTCATGTCCGTCGAGGAGCTGACTGAAATAGCGGCTTATCTCCAGTGTAAGAACTCGCCAGCTGCGTCACAAAGCTTTCTTTGTTTGGTAGAACGACGGTTGAACCAATCATGATTAAATAGTAACTAAACACAAAGATGTCCTCAGGGAATGTTCTTACACTGGAGATGATCCGAATTAGCGTTATTGGCGAGGGATCCCACATGGATTGCAACACTAATATCAGACGACTAAACTTAAAGCGCGCAAAGGTTGGAAGAGATTCTATAGGACTGCGCAGGATTACTGAAAGTTGATCGTCACTTTTGTCTTCTAGATATCGCATTCGGAATAGCGCTGGACAGCACTCAACCCAGGCTCCTCTCTCTCGGACATGACCGCGTGCTTGTCGAATATGACCTGGAGAATAGTTCTACTGATGACGTCAGACTCCTGGGAAAAGAGCGAATCGAACAGAGCGCCGTCCCACAGTGCCTTGCATGGTACCCACCGATAGTCAAAGAAAACTTCCTGCTTATCGCCAATGACCAGGTAGGCGATCAATGTTTTACAGGGACAACTTGCAACAAATTTTCCACGATACGTTGTTGCGCTGAATGTTGTTGACTTCGGCAACGAGCAACGAGCTTGCTACACGAGACAACATTTGGCGCAACAGCAGCTGGCAAATGACTGCTAAAACAACGTTTAGCGCGAGCTGCTGACGAATTTCACGATTGCCTCGCTTTCACACAGAAATGTTGCGCGGAATGTTGTTTGACAGATGTTACACGACAACATTTCAGATATTCGTAATTTGTGTTCCGAGTTTTCCAAGCCAAGTAAAAAAGCCGCAACACGTTGTCACATGTTACGCGGTAAACTTTTCTCGCAGCAACGTATTGCGGAAAGTTTTTGCTGCGAGTTGTCACGTTTCACCTTTAGAGACAAACAAGCTGAAATTTGCCCCTATAGCTTTCATGTTCATCTATCAGTGTACTAATGGATACAATGTTCATTGCCGCCCTGATGAAGGATTGAAAGTAAAATCCGAAACGTTGGCATCTCTCGGCTCCTGTTTTGTCTGCTTTTTACCTTATTTACTTTTATTATATAGACACGAGTGTTTTACTGGGAAATACGCCACTCGTAGATCTCATACGAAGCTACATCCGGGTCCTCAGTGACATATTTTCCATATCCTCACTAGTGAGGATATCGGTCAAAACAAAAGTGCTTGGAAATCAATTTGGAATATTTTTTCTGGTTTGTCTATATAATAAAAAGAAAATTACACGGTGGCTTGAAGATATGAGTTTTATTTTCTCGGGTCAAAAACAATATTTTACTCATTCGCTGCGCTCATTCGTAAAATATTGTTCTTGCCACTCGAAAATAAAATCCATATCTTCGCGCCAACGTGTAATATCCTCTATATATATTTCTGCGGACATTATCCTATTGGATCCAGAGACATCGCTCTTTGAGTTTCTCGTCTTTCCCTTTACAATGTAAACCTTGGAACGTATAATGCAAAACTAACTTTGATGTTTCAGACGTTTCGTTTCGTTTATGTTTTATTTCATTATCTGCAGTAAAAGTGTAGCTTCAGGTCTATTTGCAACTTTTATTTTGAAAAATGTTTCTCTTGCTCTTTGCAGTTTAAACTTAAGCTGATCAACTCTACTACCAAAATGTGCCGTAAAACACTACTCGGACCTACGTATGGCACACCGCTTAGAAGGTGAGTAATATAGTGCGGTAGATACAACATGTCACACATGGCCTTACCAAATAGGCATACGTATAGTACACCACTTAGATGGTGAGTAGTATAGTGCGGTAGATACCACATGTGAACGCCTTACCAAATAGGCATACGTATGGTACACCACTACGTATGGTACACCACTTAGAAGGTGGGTAGTATAGTGCGGTAGATACCACATGTGAACGCCTTACCAAATAGGCATACGTATGGTACACCACTACGTATAGTACACCACTTAGATCGTGAGTAGTATAGTGCGGTAGATACCACATGGGAAAGCCTTACCAAATAGGCATACGTATGGTACACCACTACGTATTGTACACCACTTAGATGGTGAGTAGTATAGTGCGGTAGATACCACATGTGAACGTCTTACCAAATAGGCATACTTATGGTACACCACTACGTATGGTACACCACTTAGATGGTGAGTAGTATAGTGCGGTAGATACCACATGTGAACGTCTTACCAAATAGGCATACGTATGGTACACCACTACGTATAGTACACCACTTAGATCGTGAGTAGTATAGTGCGGTAGATACCACATGTGAACGCCTTACCAAATAGGCATACGTATGGTACACCACTACGTATGGTACACCACTTAGATGGTGAGTAGTATAGTGCGGTAGATACCACATGTGAACGCCTTACCAAATAGGCATACGTATAGTACACCACTACGTATGGTACACCACTTAGATGGTGAGTAGTATAGTGCGGTAGATACCACATGTGAACGCCTTACCAAATAGGCATACGTATGGTACACCACTACGTATGGTACACCACTACGTATGGTACACCACTTAGATGGTGAGTAGTATAGTGCGGTAGATACCACATGGGAACGCCTTACCAAATAGGCATACGTATAGTACACCACTACGTATGGTACACCACTTAGATGGTGAGTAGTATAGTGCGGTAGATACCACATGTGAACGCCTTGACAAATAGGCATACGTATGGTACACCACTACGTATGGTACACCACTTAGATGGTGAGTAGTATAGTGCGGTAGATACCACATGTGAACGCCTTACCAAATAGGCAAACGTATGGTACACCACTACGTATGGTACACCACTTAGATGGTGAGTAGTATAGTGCGGTAGATACCACATGTGAACGCCTTACCAAATAGGCATACGTATGGTACACCACTACGTATGGTACACCACTTAGATGGTGAGTAGTATAGTGCGGTAGATACCACATGTGAACGCCTTACCAAATAGGCATACGTATAGTACACCACTACGTATGGTACACCACTTAGATGGTGAGTAGTATAGTGCGGTAGATACCACATGTGAACGCCTTGACAAATAGGCATACGTATGGTACACCACTACTTATTGTACACCACTTAGATGGTGAGTAGTATAGTGCGGTAGATACCACATGTGAACGCCTTACCAAATAGGCATACGTATAGTACACCACTACGTATGGTACACCACTTAGATGGTGAGTAGTATAGTGCGGTAGATACCACATGTGAACGCCTTGACAAATAGGCAAACGTATGGTACACCACTACGTATGGTACACCACTTAGATGGTGAGTAGTATAGTGCGGTAGATACCACATGTGAACGCCTTACCAAATAGGCATACGTATGGTACACCACTACGTATGGTACACCACTTAGATGGTGAGTAGTATAGTGCGGTAGATACCACATGTGAACGCCTTACCAAATAGGCATACGTATGGTACACCACTACGTATGGTACACCACTTAGATGGTGAGTAGTATAGTGCGGTAGATACCACATGGGAACGCCTTACCAAATAGGCATACTTATAGTACACCACTACGTATGGTACACCACTTAGATGGTGAGTAGTATAGTGCGGTAGATACCACATGTGAACGCCTTACCAAATAGGCATACGTATGGTACACCACTACGTATGGTACATCACTTAGAAAGTGTGTAGTACAGTGCGGTAGAAACGTCAACTTCAACTTTATTATGTAGAGGATATTACATGGCCGCGCGGAGATACGAATTTTATCTTTGAGTGTTGAAAATTTATCTCACGAGTGAGCGCAGCGAACGAGTGAGATAAATTTTTAACACGAGAAGATAAAATTCGTATCTCCAAGCGGTCATGGAATGTTCTGTTTATTATATAAACATCAATGAAATACCAAATTCAAATTTTATTTGAGTTAAGCTTAAAAATCAAGTATTCAGCAAAGGCAAGTGTGATATTTTCACATGTGAAAATAACATGATATTTTCACGTGTGAAGAGATCACCTGGTATTTCATTGGTGTTTATATAATAAATATCTTTTTTTAAATATCACAAAGATGGCACACCGCCTGCAAATAACATAGCTAGTCGAGGCAGGCGGTGAGAGAACAAAGAAGCAGATAGAAACGAAGGGTAAAAACGTGAAAAAACGTCACGGAAACGCCTTACCAAGTGGCGAGCTTCCTGTTATTCAAATGAGAGAAATATCCAATGTTTTGTCCTGTTTGCCTGAAGAACACGTTGTTTTCTATTGCAGAGTTCTTGTCTTGCCGCCATACGAAGGACGACAGACCCGCTATCTCACCTACATCACCATGGACAAGGTTAGGCCGCGGCAACAGCAGCATTTGTATTTGTGAGCTCCTGTAATCACTTCAACAATTTCAATTGTTTTAAACTTGCCGCCATATTGGCCGTGTGCGAAAATGTCCAGGGCGAGTGACAAAACGACGTAGGGGAAAGGGAAGAAGGGAGTCCTGTGGCGATCTTGTAACGGTCACCAGGTCTCCAAAGATGTCGACCATGACAAGGGAAATATTAAAGGTTTTTCACTGGTGTAAAATGACCTTTACTGCGATTTTCATAATTCTGCGAACTCTACACCAACCGACAAACCACGGTCTGGCTTCTGTCAATCAAACGAGTGAACAGCTCTTGATGAATTTACAGACCATACCTTAATATATTTTATGGAAAACTTCCATGGGCATGTCTTAAAAGGTTTGATTGGCGGAAGCCTAAACGCAGTTTGGCGCAGATCACAAAATTATGAAAATGGCAGTAACGCCTGTTTTCAGGTGATTTTTTTCATGTTCACACGTTTGGCATAAATCTAAGGTCGATGTATTTTGACACTCTTGTTTGTGCTTATGTAGGTCGGCCTTCAAATTCTTCCGCTGGAAGGCAACCCACACAAGACAATGTCCCTCATCGCCCACCCAGATGGCGTAAGTTACATTCTTGTCATAAGGGTGTCTTTCCTTGCCTGTCAATCTACGCGCGCCTTTACAATCTCACAATTCTAATTGTCAACTTTACATGTTCATTAACTACGCGCACTGTTCTTTCCATTCCATCAATTCTGATTGTCCATTCTCGCATGTTAATTATCTGTGCGCATTGCTCTATGTCCTAACGCTTCTAATTGTCTTCGCATGCATGTCATCAATCTACGCGCACTGTCCTTTACAAGCTCACAACTCTAATTGTCCAATTACATGTTCATTAACTACGCACCGTGTTCTTTCCATTCCATCAATTCTGATTGTCTATTCTTGCATGTTAATTATCTGTGCGCATTGTTCTTTGTGTCCCCGCGCTTTTAATTGTCTTCACATGCTTGTCATTAATCTACGCGCACTGTCCTTTACAACCTCACAACTCTAATTGTCCATTTACATGTTCATTAACTACGCACCGTGTTCTTTCCATTCCATCAATTCTGATTGTCTATTCTCGCACGTTAATTATCTGAGCGCATTGTTCTTTGTGTCCCCGCGCTTCTAATTGTCTTCGCATGCATGTCATCAATCTACGCGCACTGTCCTTTACAAGCTCACAACTCTAATTGTCCAATTACATGTTCATTAACTATGCACCGTGTTCTTTCCATTCCATCAATTCTGATTGTCTATTCTCGCACGTTAATTATCTGTGCGCATTGTTCTTTGTGTCCCCGCGCTTCTAATTGTCTTCGCATGCTTGTCATCAATCTACGCGCACTGTCCTTTACAAGCTCACAACTCTAATTGTCCATTTACATGTTCATTAACTACGCACCGTGTTCTTTCCATTCCATCAATTCTGATTGTCTATTCTTGCATGTTAATTATCTGTGCGCATTGTCTTCGCATGCTTGTCATCAATCTACGCGCACTGTCCTTTACAACCTCACAACTCTGATTGTCCATTTACATGTTCATTAACTACGCACCGTGTTCTTTCCATTCCATCAATTCTGATTGTCTATTCTTGCATGTTAATTATCTGTGCGCATTGTTCTTTGTGTCCTCACGCTTCTAATTGTCTTCGCATGCATGTCATCAATCTACGCGCACTGTCCTTTACAAGCTCACAACTCTAATTGTCCATTTACATGTTCATTAACTACGCACCGTGTTCTTTCCATTCCATCAATTCTGATTGTCTATTCTTGCATGTTAATTATCTGTGCGCATTGTCTTCGCATGCTTTTCATCAATCTACGCGCACTGTCCTTTACAACCTCACAACTCTAATTGTCCATTTACATGTTCATTAACTACGCACCGTGTTCTTTCCATTCCATCAATTCTGATTGTCTATTCTTGCATGTTAATTATCTGTGCGCATTGTTCTTTGTGTCCCCGCGCTTCTAATTGTCTTCGCATGCTTGTCATTAATCTACGCGGACTGTCCTTTACAACCTCACAACTCTAATTGTCCATTTACATGTTCATTAACTACGCACCGTGTTCTTTCCATTCCATCAATTCTGATTGTCTATTCTCGCATGTTAATTATCTGTGCGCATTGTTCTTTGTGTCCCCACGCTTCTAATGGTCTTCGCATGCATGTCATTAATCTACGCGCACTGTCCTTTACAATCTCACAACTCTAATTGTGCATTTACATGTTCATTAACTACGCACCGTGTTCTTTCCATTCCATCAATTCTGATTGTCTATTCTTGCATGTTTATTATCTGTGCGCATTGCTCTATGTCCCCGCGCTTCTAATTGTCTTCGCATTCTTGTCATCAATCTACGCGCACTGTCCTTTACAAGCTCACAACTCTAATTGTCCATTTACATGTTCATTAACTACGCACCGTGTTCTTTCCATTCCATCAATTCTGATTGTCTATTCTTGCATGTTTATTATCTATGCGCATTGCTCTATGTCCCCGCGCTTCTAATTGTCTTCGCATGCTTGTCATCAATCTACGCGCACTGTCCTTTACAAGCTCACAACTGTAATTGTCCATTTACATGTTCATTAACTACGCACCGTGTTCTTTCCATTCCATCAATTCTGATTGTCTATTCTTGCATGTTAATTATCTGTGCGCATTGTCTTCACATGCTTGTCATCAATCTACGCGCACTGTCCTTTACAACCTCACAACTCTGATTGTCCATTTACATGTTCATTAACTACGCACCGTGTTCTTTCCATTCCATCAATTCTGATTGTCTATTCTTGCATGTTAATTATCTGTGCGCATTGTTCTTTGTGTCCTCACGCTTCTAATTGTCTTCGCATGCATGTCATCAATCTACGCGCACTGTCCTTTACAAGCTCACAACTCTAATTGTCCATTTACATGTTCATTAACTACGCACCGTGTTCTTTCCATTCCATCAATTCTGATTGTCTATTCTTGCATGTTAATTATCTGTGCGCATTGTCTTCGCATGCTTTTCATCAATCTACGCGCACTGTCCTTTACAACCTCACAACTCTAATTGTCCATTTACATGTTAACTAACTACGCACCGTGTTCTTTCCATTCCATCAATTCTGATTGTCTATTCTTGCATGTTAATTATCTGTGCGCATTGTTCTTTGTGCCCCCGCGCTTCTAATTGTCTTCGCATGCTTGTCATTAATCTACGCGGACTGTCCTTTACAACCTCACAACTGTAATTGTCCATTTACATGTTCATTAACTACGCACCGTGTTCTTTCCATTCCATCAATTCTGATTGTCTATTCTTGCATGTTTATTATCTGTGCGCATTGTTCTTTGTGTCCCCGCGCTTCTAATTGTCTTCGCATGCTTGTCATCAATCTACGCGCACTGTCCTTTACAAGCTCACAACTCTAATTGTCCATTTACATGTTCATTAACTACGCACCGTGTTCTTTCCATTCCATCAATTCTGATTGTCTATTCTCGCATGTTAATTATCTGTGCGCATTGCTCTATGTCCCCGCGCTTCTAATTGTCTCCGCATGCATGTCATCAATCTACGCGCACTGTCCTTTACAAGCTCACAACTCTAATTCTCCATTTACATGTTCGTTAACTACGCACACTGATTGTCTTTTCTCGCATGTTAATTATCTGTGCGCATTGTCTTCGCTTGGTTGTCATCAATCTACGCGCACTGTCCTTTACAAGCTCACAACTCTAATTGTCCATTTACATGTTCATTAACTACGCACCGTGTTCTTTCCATTCCATCAATTCTGATTGTCTATTCTTGCATGTAATTATCTGTGCGCATTGTTCTTTGTGTCCCCGCGCTTCTAATTGTCTTCGCATGCTTGTCATCAATCTACGCGCACTGTCCTTTACAAGCTCACAACTCTAATTGTCCATTTACATGTTCATTAACTAAGCAACGTGTTCTTTCCATTCCATCAATTCTGATTGTCTATTCTTGCATGATAATTATCTGTGCGCATTGTTCTTTGTCCCCGCGCTTCTAATTGTCTTCGCATGCATGTCATCAATCTACGCGCACTGTCCTTTACAACTTCACAACTCTAATTGTCCATTTACATGTTCATTAACTACGCACCGTGTTCTTTCCATTCCATCAATTCTGATTGTCTATTCTCGCATGTTAATTATCTGTGCGCATTGCTCTATGTCCCCGCGCTTCTAATTGTCTCCGCATGCATGTCATCAATCTACGCGCACTGTCCTTTACAAGCTCACAACTCTAATTCTCCATTTACATGTTCGTTAACTACGCACACTGATTGTCTTTTCTCGCATGTTAATTATCTGTGCGCATTGTCTTCGCTTGCTTGTCATCAATCTACGCGCACTGTCCTTTACAAGCTCACAACTCTAATTGTCCATTTACATGTTCATTAACTACGCACCGTGTTCTTTCCATTCCATCAATTCTGATTGTCTATTCTTGCATGTTAATTATCTGTGCGCATTGTTCTTTGTGTCACCGCGCTTATAATTGTCTTCGCATGCATGTCATCAATCTACGCGCACTGTCCTTTACAACTTCACAACTCTAATTGTCCATTTACATGTTCATTAACTACGCACCGTGTTCTTTCCATTCCATCAATTCTGATTGTCTATTCTCGCATGTTAATTATCTGTGCGCATTGCTCTATGTCCCCGCGCTTCTAATTGTCTTCGCATGCTTGTCATCAATCTACGCGCACTGTCCTTTACAAGCTCACAACTCTAATTGTCCATTTACATGTTCATTAACTACGCACCGTGTTCTTTCCATTCCATCAATTCTGATTGTCTACTCTTGCATGTTAATTATCTGTGCGCATTGTTCTTTGTCCCCGCGCTTCTAATTGTCTTCGCATGCCTGTCATCAATCTACGCGCACTGTCCTTTACAACCTCACAACTCTAATTGTCCATTTACATGTTCATTAACTACGCACCGTGTTCTTTCCATTCCATCAATTCTGATTGTCTATTCTTGCGTGTTAATTATCTGTGCGCATTGTTCTTTGTGTCCTCGCGCTTCTAATTGTCTTCGCATGCATGTCATCAATCTACGCGCACTGTCCTTTACAAGCTCACAACTCTAATTGTCCATTTACATGTTCGTTAACTACGCACCGTGTTCTTTTCATTCCATCAATTCTGATTGTCTATTCTTGCATGTTAATTATCTGTTCGCATTGCTCGTTATGACCTCACACTTCTAATTGTCTTCTCATGCATGTGATCAATCTCTGCGCACTGCTCTTTACAATCTCACAACTCTAATTGCCCACTTTGCATGTTCATTAACTACGCACACTGTTCTTTGCATTCCATCAATTCTGATTGTCCATTCTCGCATTTCGCTTGCATGTCATCAATCTACGAGCACTGTACCTTACAATCAAATCAAATTTCCAAACGATTTCTTACGCCATCATCGTGATGAAAATGTTGTGGATTCACAACAAATTTTGACCACGATGATGGTGTAAAGAGTAATAAATAAGAGTCCAAGCTAGTCCACACCACTCAAAACCTCTCAAAAAGTTTTTGGCCATGAAAAAAATACCAAATATTAAAATTATGATCATTTTCCGTTGCAAATGGCGCGCGCATTAAAACAATTTCCCGTTGTTTCATAACCGCGCGTGCAAGCTGATGCCAGCAGAGTGGTATAGACTCATATTTCCCACGGCAAATCAGCCAATCAGTTTGCAAGAAAGCCTTCTGAGATGCTAAATAAATTATCCGTTTAGTTCAAAATATCGCGTTCACTGTTTTTCTACTGTGTGTATGGAGAATAACAAAGAAAGATTGCCATATTTTGATTCTATGGTGTTCCTTCTCTAGGTTTCAAACCTGACAAACTCGTTTGACGGGAAATACGTGTTTACGTCTGGCGGAGAGGACTGTGCTGTACTCATGTGGCAACTGGACCTTGAGTAAGTCGAAAATAATTTGAATTTGCATTTACTTTGCAGAACGTGTGTTATAGCAGCAAATTTGCTCTAGCATAGAGATTAGGACTGAAACAATACAGCGCTTGGTTTCTTATGACATCACATTTGCTCATTCAAGTGGAGGATAAAAAGTGAACAAGAACGTGCGCGTTCTCAAACGCAAATGAACTGTTGAGCAAGTGAGATACGTGTGGCGTATTCAAGCTTGTGCTTAGAACAACAAGAATGACTCGCCCTCAATCCAGAGACCGCGTCCCTAATTTTGTGATCCAAGTTTCCATATTGACAACACTTGTTAATGTTGTCATCGCCATTTTTGGATAGAATATTCGGTAATGTTTATTTTTTTGTTACCATAAGACTGGGGCCAAAGTTCTTTCAACATGGCGCGTTCAAGAAATGTTGAAGTTGAATCAAATGCTGAACTGATTTGGCCAGCCCAGCCTAAAATACCGTGATGACACTAATCTAGACAGCCTAGTCGTACTAATATATTATTTATAATTGTCTTTCCCAGTGCTCTAGACGCCGCGGCCAGGCTTGGCGGAGAGGACCTGATACCCTTCTACGGACTACTCGAGGGGGGACGTGACGGGGAACTTTTTGCCGAGCTAGAGGATTACTTCTACTATTCTCAGATAAGAGAGTCAGTTGATAGTCGCTCATTCTGATCCCTCTCCCCTTGGCTTCTCTTCGGGAAACATCGAAACATTAACATCGCTTATAATATACAGGGCAAAATTACTCGATGTTGATTGGCTTAGAGCGAGGGCATTTTTTCTTTATTGTGGGCAAAATTACGTCACACACGTCTGAATACGTGCAGTCAACACGCGCGCTGAATTTTGCCCTTTTATATCATAAACATGTAATCACATGGGTTCTTCGTAAAATTAGGGATTAATTTCACTTGTGTTTTTCAATTTTTTCAAATTGCCCTCGCCGCAGACTCGTGAAACTAATCCCTAATTTTACCCGTCCCCATGCGATTACCTATACTTATGCCGCTTGTGCTTATGCCTAGTGAAAACAGGATTATGCCTATGCTTATGCCCAGTGAAAACCAGCCTTAAGACAACATTTTTGTTCTAGGCCTCTAATGTTCTTGAAGACTGAGAGTCATTCTCTACGTATTCGCTCAAAACTGGGTGATAATCTCCTGGGTGCGGTCCTAGGTTCCGCTCAGCCAATACGTGATCACTCATAGTATAACTGGGTAGCGCACACTTAGTTGTCGCAAAAAGTGCTTATTGTTACTGACATTAACGTAAAGTTGATACTGGCTCGTAATCTACAAAAACGGCGCCCGGCTTCAAGCCAGGGAAATTTGTTGCAAGTCAAATTCTAAGTCATCAAATTCACAACTTGTCGCGCAACATTTTGTTTTGATAATCACACGCGAGAGCCCGGGGCGGATTTTTCCCCTTAGCACCTCATTTCTATTGACTAATCATTTTGAATTGTCGCAAAATGAAAGATGTGTGTTTGACGAAAACCGCTCTCCACTTCGCTTGAAATAAATGTTTTCGTTGCGTGACATATTATGGCGCGAAATGAAAATCGCGCAGCTTCGATACAACATGTGCAACGCAACAATGTTGCGCGACAAGTTGAGGAAATTTGTGCCTTGTATGTCCCGGGCTTTAGAGAAGTCAATATTATGGCTAGTTTATACGCTGCAATTTGTCTGGCCGTTTTCTTCTAAGCTTCATGCGGCGTCGGCCCGACACCGTGTCGGACCCGATTTTCGTTCGATCAAATCAAGCAGTAGATTAGGTCCGACAATCGGTCAGGCAAATCGCAGCGCGTAAGTCTTCTGTTACTAAGCTCCCTCAATTTATTTATTTCGATTTCACAATTTCAGTCAAGGCGTTGATACGACTGATACGCGCAAGGTTTCCACTAAAGTACCTCTGGACCAAGTGCCGTTTATCATGCGAGCCCTGGGCTTCTACCCATCAGAACAGGAGGTAAGCTCGATAATACCCATTTTTAATCTTACCCATTTTGTTTGTCGAGAGAAGTCGAGATAAATTTGAAAAAGCTGAAATTTTTGAAATTACAAAAATCGAAGGTCATATTCTTTTAAACCACAACGCGCGCGTTTAACGAATTTGGATTGGCTCTGGGTACATACATGAAAGTATATACCACAGAACGCGCCATCATATCAGCGCGCACGCAAAAACGCTTTGCCCGGGGGGGGGGGGGACTCTAAGGTTAAAATGCTAGGGGTGACCGTCGGGAAACTCGAATTTTGACCCTAAAAAATACCTGGTCGGAAAAAATTTCCACCCTAAAAAATACCCATCAGTCTGAAAATACCCTAAAAAATACCAACAATTTGACAGATTTAATTTTATTCTGGCCGTTTATTTAATATACATCAAATGTATCCTCTCGACTTTCAAAACACTACCTTATTTGCGTGAGAACCCCCTAAAAAATACCTCTCTTTCTTACTATACCGTTTCTTATTTTCGAACCCTAAAAAATACCAGATCGCCGATTTCAACCCTAAAAAATACGACGGTCACCCCTGCTATTTTGTTGTAGTATAAAACAAATGTCCTCTGAGTTTCCGTGGTATGTTCTCTTACATACCACGGAATGACGCCTCGGCTGCGCCTCGTGAGTCCAAAACATGTTGTCCACTTTATTACGTCATTGCGTGGTATATAAGAGGACATACCTACGTGACTTAAAGGGACATGGTCACTTAGAAAACACTAAAATAATTATTGTCACAAAATACAAAAATATTCTCTGAAATTGAAAGAGTCAGTTTAAAGAAAGAAGTACGGAAAATTTCATGGGATTACGATGAAGGATTGCTGAGATATGACCGAATTAAGATGGCAAATTTAGTATGTTTGAAAAAAGATTGAGGTAAACCGATTTAAAAGAGTCGTATTTCCTCATGTAAGCTGTAATTACAATCCGCGAATATCTTTGCAATCCTACATCGAAATAACCTGAAATTTTCACCACGTCAAGTTGAAAGCATTCTTTACAAATTTGACTTGGTATTTTTATTATTGGTGATATTATAATTTTGATATTTTCGGTGACCATGTCCCTTTAAACCAGTCGAATATGTTGTCCTGTTCCAGGTAGAAGATATTATTAATGAGGTCAAGTTTAGTACTTACGTGGAGACCGGAAAATACGTGTCGCACATCGACCTCGGCGAGTTCATTAAATGTGAGTATGAGGCAGGGTTCCTAGGCTAGTGATGTCATGAGTAACGCCATTCTCGTCCAATGAGCCTCCTCGCATCTCTGACCCCGGGGGCATTCTCGTACACAGAGCTCCCCCGCGGGGGCATTCTCGTACACAGAGCTCCCGGCTCGTTTACTCGCGGGGGAGGCTCTGGGGATATCTATTTCAGGGGCTTCGCTGATTGGCTGATTTTGAGCGTTCGAGCATGCCCTGAAAGGTCTTTCTCTCAACGGCTGTGTATCAAATCTCGCGCATGCTTCTGTGGCTGTCACAAGAGCCTCCCCGCGTAGCTTGAAAGTATTACTAAAAACGAATGTTGGTGCTATTTCGCCAGATACGTTTTTCGAAAACGAGATAAAGCTGATTTTCTGTACGTATGGGCGCCGTTTCAGCCAATCAAACCATCTAAGCCAATCAGGTTCTTGCCTTGTTTTACATAGAGCACTCCACTGGCTTTTGTCACGACGTTGTCTGTTTCTCGTCGTGGCGTGATCGGTTCAGATGGTTTGACTCGCGGAACAGAAAACCATATTTCTTATGTGCGGAAAACAATGAATTTGGCTGTAATGCTAAAATCACGACCACTGACGGCTGATATTATTCGAATTGTTTTGCAGTGTATGTAAATCATCGGCCAGCGTTCGGGTTATCTCCGATGGAGTTACACGAGGCGTTTACCAAACTCGGAGAGCCTTCGGATGAGGGCTTCCGTATTAGCCGAGACCGAGTGCTGGAAATGCTGCAGAACAAAGGTAACGCTCTTTAGGCTCAGAACGGAGTCAACATGCTCATTCAACTCTTCTATTGTTCTTCTGAGCACCAATTGTTCAGCGATGCCCTCAGCGATGATTGTAATTACTCCTATAGGTTTTATTCAGAATTGGTGCAATTACTTTGCGATTGGTTTCACTACAGTCATATGGACCGCTCTAATTATTCATGACCTAATTAGCGAACACAGAAAGGAAACGAATGATTCAGTTTTTTTTAAATGCCTTAGGCCTACGGCAAACGCCGATCTTCAGCCACTCTTTTTCTGTCGAACCTTTCCTTTTTGAAAGGATGCCGCTTCATTATACTTTATAATCAATAAATTTCTATTGTTTTGTATTGGAACGGCGTTTGCCGTAGGCCTTAGACATTTGAAATACTCAGATAATTGCCTGTGGCACGATCTTCAATCACAAACCCTTCTGTACCTTTTACAAACAGGATTTATCAATATAATCATATTGTTTTTACTTGTGAAACTCGGATTACGTCACTAATCATGCGCAGAAGTGAAACGGTCAAGATTGTTTCCAAAGCCTGTCCCACATGGACGATTGCGGCGCGCAGGCATATAGCCTGGAACAAAAAGTCCTTTGCATCTTCTTCTCCGAGATAGGAGACCTGTGTCTTCTGACGGAGCGGATCCTACATTCTGCCTTTGCACGTCGCAAAGACTAGTAGAAAATATTTTTTAGGAGGTGGACCTTGTAACTATGAATTATATACTTGGATTGCATCACTAGTCAGTCATGCGCATTAGTGGAAAGGTCAAGATTGTTTCCAAAGCCTGTCCCACATGGAAGTGGCGGCGCACAGACATATAGTCTGGAACAAATATCCGTAGTACCGACTTCTCCGAGAGAGGAGACATGTTTACCAAGTTTCGTTCTAAAAGCTTGCTCATGAAGAAGTTGTTGAAAAAATATTCAGAAATGTTGAATCAGAAACATATAACTCACTTATATGTTTCTGGTTGAATCAAATATTCAACTGGTTTGTCCCCATTAAACTGACTATCAGAAATTCCACCTGACCACTATAAAAATATACCAGAGCTGGAAATTACAGCCGGTAATCTAATTTCGTTCTATGTAGCAGTCCTTCAAACTATCAAACATTCACAAAAGCAAAAAGCGTTTTCGATTTATCATTTATGACGTCAGTGTTGAGCGCACGCGCAGTTCGTACAAAGGCGACAAGGATAAGGGTCCCACATGCATAAACTTGGCCACTTTCCTCCGGCCTTCCGCAGAGTTCCATCAAATTTTCAAGACGTATACGCTTTGCCAGTGATGGCATGTGACGCTATATACCGTCCCTATCATTCGCCGCCATTGTAGTAGGGTGAATGTATGTTATTTCTATTTCCGTCCGTCACAGTAGCATTCTTTATATTTATGTGTAATCATGGCCACTTTCACAACAATCATCGATATTATTCAGTGAGAAAACAACTTAATAATAATCATCTTTATTTGACTCGTAATGACACATTGTAAAGAAAGTTCATAAGATAAATGGTATAAGTTGAGATGTCTTTTTTGAAAACGAAAGTTGCTGGAATAAGTTGCAAAGAATTCTGCCACCGTGAGCTAGTGGGATGCCGCCCCACCGACCACCCGCCCTAGCCATTAACTTATACTAATATCTTCGCTACTTCTATTCCATGTGGGTCTAGAATTCATCCTTTTAAATCCACCTATTTACTGCCCATGCGCGACTATTTCCTTTCGCATGACGTTTTCTTTTTCCTTTTTCAGGTGAACACATGACAGAAGGAGAGCTTGCCGAGTACATGGCCACACTGATGGGGATGGGCGACCTCGGTGGTAGCGCAGAAACCGGCACCTATGACGCCACAAACGCCACACAGCTACTGCGCGCGCAGCTACCTGAGCATTTCACCGCTGACAGCTTTGCGGCTCAGGTTATAGGATTTGGAGGTGATCAAGAACAATAGAACGTTTGTTACGCTGTGTGAATATTTAAAAAGCACTGATGGAATTGTAAAGGTTGTAGATACATGTAGATAAGAATTTTAATGAAATATCGATGTGGACCTTTGTAAATAATCTAACCCTTCAAATAAACACATAGTCATAGCAATATGCTGTTCATTAAACATGCATGTTTTCCACATCTGTTGCTGTAATAGGCGATTATATTGTGACGTCAGTGTTTACGATTTTTCTCATTTGCATAAGCATTAGTGAAAATCAGCAAGCGTAACGGAGGTACAAAAAGAAATGATCTGAATTTCAATAGCGTCTGGTGAATGAAGCGTACTAAGAAAGTTTGACGTTCGTAACTCAAATTACGAGCGCATGGCGAGAAGCTCAATTTGCAAGAAACGTGGGCTAATGAGCTTCCTGCCCCACAAAAAATAAAGTAATAAAAAAAAAAATAAAAGTAAAGAACACTGGAGAAATCATTTCTGGATGCTTTTTTTAGTTTTCCAGTTATGGATGCAGTTTTCAATATCGTCCTTCACCTTCACGTCTGCTGTTATTCGTTGATAAAAAAAATTCCTACTGACCGTGCTTTCGCACTGACGTTTTACCGAAAGTTTGAAATCTTTTGAAATCTAACATGTGCCGCAATTTTGTTAGAATTTCTCCGCTTTCTGACAAAACATTCCAGCACACTCTTTTCTGTCTTTCCCCCATTATTGACCAACACTCAAGCCAAACCACATTTGATTCCAGTTTTGCGATGTTATGTGATGCTCCTCTTCCACAGGCCTAGTACTTGTAACATTCGTATCGTGTATTCAGGTCGTTAACCGAGAATATCCACAGTCAAAAGGCCCTTAGCTTTTCTCGAGGCCCTTAGCCATCAAGGCAGTTCAATCAGCTTCTTGTACAGGAATCTCGAAATATGCCGCACAATTACCGAATCACCTTAAAATACTACACTGCTCCTTGTGTAACCGTTGATCCCTTCTCAAACACGGTGCTTTCCTGCCTTCCATATTATAGTATGAGCTGATTTGGTTGTATTATACCAGGGCAGTTCAGTCAGCTTCTTTGAGTGCAGGAACCTCGAATAAACCGCACAGTTTTTAAAATACTGCCCTGCTCCTTTTGTAACTATAGCAATGGATGCGTTCATTCTGGGACTCGGCGGTTTCCTGTTAGCCAAACTAATGGCGGCTATGCCAGGTTTTTTCAGTTATACTCTTGAAATTGCTCAAAACGCAACCAGCAACTTCGTGCTTGCTAGGTTTTAGGCTAAGATAAATATATACAGTGACTCACGCAACTCCCTTCCACTTGGCAAGACTGGTTTGATGCAGCCGGACAACAGATTCGTGTCAGGCTCGTCGCAGAGATAATCGTTTGTCGCCTTTAGCCATGACTGCACTATGTTTTGCAACTACGCATCATTTTGAAGACTGCATTGATCTTGACAAGCCTGGTTTTGTTCGTCAAACAGTTTTACTTGGCCTACAGATTCGTGGCGGGCTTGTCGCAGAGACAATTCTTAGTGTCATTTAGCCATGGCAACAACTACAACTACAGCATTCTACGGGTATTCTACTTGACAAGCCTGGTTTTATCCGCCAAACAGTTTTACCTGGCCATCAGATTCGCGTCTGGCTCAGGTTTGTCGGAGAGATAATCGCTTGACATCCTTAGCCATGGCAGCACTGCCATCTTTTACAACTACAGCGTCATTTTCATGACGCTGTTACTGCAGCATTTCTAGAGACTGTTATCTCTCCTCGTCAAAGTCAGCTCTACACGGCTTTCTCTCACTTTTTACACTTGCATAAAATGAATTTGGAGAACGCATGCGCGTAGAATCGGCTCATAGTGCCATAACACAGCGGGTGAAGAGCGGAGGGGAAACAGCTGAGGAGGAAAGAGTACATGCGATACAAGTCGAAATACGCCCAGTTGGCCTCGGTTACCACCTGAAATGAGAGGATAAGAAAAAATCAGTATATCAAGATTTCTACCTATCTCAGAGATTGTAGCAACGCCTACCTCATATCCCCGTTTTTTTTACTACGAAATTCGGCATTGGCCTTGTAGGCATTTTAGGGCATTTCTGGGTGTTTTAATGGGACTTTAGGACCCCGAGTAGGCCAGTAGCACAGCAGCTCATAATTCTGCGACCTCAACGCCAACTAACAAACCGCGGTTTGGCTTCCGTCAATCAAACAAGTGAACAGCTCTGCGTGCAATGTAGTAATGCATTAATGCGGTTTTGAACTCTTCACCGACGATAAACCGAGGGCCCGTCTCACCTTCACTACCCTACCTAGTTCCAGGGGGGAGGGGGGGGGGGACGTCAATGAACCACTGAGGACAAAAAAAACATCTAGCAGTAAAGCTGAAGAGAAACAGGAGAAAGGTCTACCTTGAAGTGCGATAGAAGGAACAACACTTGATATGGCATGTAACAGACCATGAAGATAATAACGATGGCGTAGAACATCTTGATCACGTCACGCTCCGATTCCATCACGCTATCTACCCTGGTGGGCTCCTAGCAACAGACAGACGCAATATAAATGACACAAGCCTGTGGAGGTTGGCACTGACTGTGGACCAAGTCCCAGGGATATATTACTACGTGTTTCACCGAACCGTGGTGTGCGTTGAAAAAAAAAAAACGTCTACGATTCTGCCCGCTCGGGCTCATGTTTTCGCCTGCATTCCTTTCTCCACGAGCTGGTATGCTAAAACTTCTCTGAAAGACCTGAAAACTGGCAATGTCTATGAAATATTTTGGGAAAAAAGCCATCAGTTAAAGTTTGAGTTGCCTTGCTTTCATTCAAGATTTTCTATTTCGACTCAGTCGTGACGGTTATTTTCATGAACACATAAGTTCCCTGTGGATGTTATGGGGATGCTTTGGAATACCTGTGGTGGGTGAATAACGATTTGTGGCTTGTTGTTGGGTTGATATTGTACGTGATCTCCCAGCTGCTGGTTACTTTGGCCCATTTCTCCTCTGTGAATATTGTTCGAGGATTCCCGATGTGGTGGGAGGAGGTTATTATCGGCTCCATATGCATACTGGGTCTCAGTGCACGTGTTGAGGGAGCTGAGGTTAGACTCGGCACGCACCTCGCGCCCTTTCATTTGCAGGAAGTTCATGTGCTGACGGATCTGGAATGATTCAGAATAAGGTAAACGGACCTTGCGGTACGTGTGTTACTAAGATGGTACGAAGATGTGTCAAAATTCATCGATAAGATGTCTGAACATTGTACTATGCATCACAGAAGACCGCGGCCACCCCTTGGTGTTTCGGTCTGACGGCGCTTGCTTCGAATTGATCGCGTGATCATTAGACTGATGTTACACGTGATGCGTTATTTATGTACCACTTGATCAATACCTTTGGATGGTAAGTTTGGGCATCCTTTTTTGGGGCTCTCAAATGAAGTTAAAGGCCTATGGGCACCCAAGCCGCATTTCAGGCACACAAGAATAAAACGGAGTTGAAAATTCGACCGATGCAAATTTACAGCTTGAAGTTGTGAAATGCGAAGAACAGTACAATAGGAACCACTTTGGAAAGATTATTCAAATGAATGCCACGTGATCTGAATTGGGAAAACATTACGCCTAAGCCGAGGAGGTCTATTAAAAACAAAGCGCAAAGGTTCCCAGTTGACATGGGCCTTTAACGCCTAAATATTGAAATAAAAAGCGATCGTGCGAGGCTTGCACTATTTCAAGATGCAAAGATGCAGAGATGCAAACATGCAAAGATGCAAACTCAAGATGCAAGGGTATCAAACTACAGCATTAGTGAAAATTCCTAATACAGTGTTGACAGCCGCAATGTCTTATAATAAATACATTATTGGCGGTTGTACGCGTGAGCCGAGTATCGATTTATTTAGCAATTTCGCATTATTATACCAGTTTTAGAAGCTTCCACCCCCCCTTCAGAAGTCAAATGGTCGGCCCCTTATACGGATTCGCAGCGTGTTAGTATGGACGGGACGGGAGATTCGGAAGATTTAGCTCCACAAAAAGCGATCACTTTTATTCGATGTTGGCGTGTGCAAGGACAGTCAAATTAACTGTACAGTTGACGTCATCGTTTTCATTTTTATCCGGATTCGACCGTTCACACTAAAACGATATGTATACGGATTCGTTTTTATTCACTTTCGAGAGCGTTTTCAAACTTATACGGATTCGATGAAAACGATCAGCGTGTTAGTGTAGACGGAAGGCCTAACCGTATCAAAAAGAATACGGATTCAAACGAAACCGCGTTAGTGTGGACGGGGTCTTAGTCTATCTGGAACAAAACGGGCCTAGTAGCGAGGGATTGAAAAATTGATGCAAATTAAAAATAAATCTAAATGTTCATACACTGTCCAAATATTAAAAGATCAGCGATCACACTTACTTGTACAGCGGCTACTCCATATGCAAGGATCATTATAACAACGGGGACAGCAAAGGAGATGAAAAACCGGACCAAGTGATAGTGAAGTAGCGGCACTGACTCGTAACACCAATATTGCTCAACAGGGCTGGGTGCCCGCTTGTGAACAAACCTGAAAATGATTTGAAAAGCGCATTTCATTATTGTCGCAAACTCATTAACTACTATATGATTGCGATTTTATTTTCTTGTCAGTAATCTGCTGATCATTTATGTTGTGTATTTATAATGGTAATTGACCTGAGTGGAGTGCAATTTGGGCAGAAATCATACGCGTGATTTCAAAATCGAGCGCGCAGCGCGAGGTCGATTTGAAAAGTATGATTTGGGGGGGGGGGGGTGTAAGAAGATTTTGATTTTGAAAAAAAAAATTCCTGCATGAAAAAAAAATATCAATGCAGAGCAAATTCGTTACATAATACTCTGTAAGTTTATGGAATAAATATCATACACCATCGAGGGGAATATTAGAAAAATAAACTTGCTTCGGCACAATCTCACCCTTGGTGACCTTAGTAGCAAAACCACAACGCATTGAGTAGTATAGTTGGTATGGAAGTAACCCCATTTTGGGGAGGATTAGGGAACGGAAACGTGTTGTTGCGGGCGTTTAGCGGGCCGGGAAATCCTCACAGAGAGAGGCTCCAATTACGAGGTTCCCTAGTCAGTGTGGTGGGTTAGTAAGTTGTAAGCCCTACACTCATGTGAGGATGGGCAACTTCCGACGTCCCCGTGGTTCTTTAACGTCCCTCTGGTTCCGGTAAGTGTAGTGTATGTGAGAGACGGAACCTATGGTTTAACGTCCTTATCCGAGAAGACGCGAAGGTCTAACCATTTGCAGATGTTAGAGCAAAGACAGCACCTTGTCCTCAATTATTTAGAAAAGACCCTGAGTGTTGGTCCGGCCGGGGTTTTTAAACTCCCAACCTCCCAAAAAGCCCGGCGCTCTACCACTGCGCTAACCGGTCGTCGATACACGTAGCTATGTTATCTCTAAAGACTTGACGTTCCTACTATTTATAATATAGAGCAGATTTCGTATGACTGTGAAAAGTGCCGCAACAAAGTTGTACCGCGCCGCGACCGTGCCGCGACTACGCGATTTCATTCCGTATCTACAGCAGGCCAGGTTCCGCCCCGCGACCGCGACAGTGCCGCGCCGTGTCGCGGTACTTTTCACAGTCATGCGATAGTATAAGAACATTGGAATTGAAAAGGTTATAAGAAAAACCGGAAGCCGTTAAATTATAACAAAACCGGGCGAGTTAAGATTATAAGAAAAACCGGAAGTACCTGCTAAAGTAAGGGACTGCCACTGCGATAGGGACTACCCATGTAGTCACTATAAAGATGGCCATAATCATGCGTGACGGAGGACGCTTGTGTGGCGTGACAACCACTCGGTAGCGGTACAGAGCGATGGAGGCGAGCGTGATTGTCACGACAAAGAATGTCACGGTGAGCATCGGGAGGACGAGAATACAGAGGAACTCGCCAAATACCCAGCTCTGGATCTCCTCGTACGAGAAGAGGAAGATGAGGCACACAGAGCTCAGTAACTCGGCAACGGCAAGGCTGGAAAATAGAAACAAATAATTGAGTTGAAAAATATATATTGAAAAAAATCTAAAATATTTGCAAAAAAATATATTGAATGAAAAAGTTGCTTTGCCTTGCCATGATTCCTATTCTTTAGGCGTGCATCTGCGTTGAAAGCGTTCCTGTGATGTTCAGAGAGACGAAAAGCGCGCGAGATAAATGTGCGCCAGTGTAAGTTTTCTCGTAATTCTAATTGTTCCCACGTGCAATTTGTTTATCTAGAGAAGCACGGTTGGTCCAGCGTTACGGCGTTGGGTCTCTCACCGCTGTGGTCCTGGCCGGGACAGAGGAAATTTTCTTTCTGTTCGGGTCTCGGTCGAAACTGGTCCATATCGTGAGTTAAACTTTGTTCTACTGTGTTTCACGTCTTTCGGATGAGACAATAAACCGAGGTCACGTCTCGCCTTTCTACCCTACCCAAGTTCCAGGGGGGACGTTAAAGAACCACTGGGGACGTAATAAACCCTCTAGCAGTGACCACCCTCAGTGTCTGTGCTTAAGACCGCTTGGCAGCCAGTGGCGCCCTTGGGACCCAGCGTAATTCAGCTTACGAGCTGCACTCGTCTTTGATTCTCACACTTCTAATTGTCCACGCGTGCATGTTAATTGTCCACGGGTGCATGTTAAATGTTATCACGCACGTTGTTCTTTGTATTATAATGGAAGGATTCTAGCTGTTCACGCTACGCCACAAAAACAAAAATAATGTTACTCTTCACGTGCAAGTTGTTATCTGCGCGTACTCGTCTTTGTTTCCAAGAATTCCAATTTTGTTCTGCCAGTAAAACCATCTTGGTCGTCTAGTGCTGTCAACCTGATTTTTTGTGCGACAGAAAGCCAGTCGACTGCACAAAACGAGACAAGGCAAGAACCTGATTGGCTAACGACAGATGGTTTGACTTACGGAACAGACAAACCCCAAATCCCAATCGAAAATCGATGGCGTTTTGAAAATGCAGCGCGAACCAACGGATTTAGCGCCGCGACAGAAAGCCAATAGACTGCACTAGACGAGACAAGGCAAGAACCTGATTGGCTAACGACAGATGGTTTGACTTACGGAACAGACAAACCCCAAATCCCAATCAAAAATCGACGACGTTAAGAACTTACCTTGTCACGAGGTAATAGGTAAAAGGTTTTCTTGATGGGCCGGTCCGTATCGCTCTTATAACCATAAGATTCCCTATTAATGAGGCCAAAATGATGAGTGCGAACAACACTCTCCGGAACAGGACCACTTGTTCGGGCTCCCTGTGTTGGAAAGGATAGCGAGGCGACTGGGTTGTCGGAGCGGTGGTGCTGTTGGGTGAACCAGCTAGGCTTGAGTTGTTGGCTGCCATCTCTACAGAGTTAACTGCAATGAAAATGAAATAAAGTGAAATGGAATGTATGCACTTGTAGACCGCAAATTATACTAACTTTGGCGGGCTCTTATATATTAGAGGTCGCTGCTATAATAGTCATTTTGTACTCTATGCTCTCTTATAATAATAGTTATGAAGTTGATGTTCTTGGGCGCATATATCGCTGCACTCGGGCTAAAATGAGCCTGACTCGGGCCCAAAACATATTTACGCCCGCGAACATCGACTAATACTGTTATATTATCATATAGATATTTTCAAATGCGGTTTACAGATGTCGTCATGTGTGATCCCTAGATGCAGACTGCGATTGATACAATGTCGTTTACAATCACGATAATAATAACAATAACATCTTATATAGCGCTCGCTTCCTAAAGATCCGGAGCGCTTTACAATACTACTTACAATTTATTTAAAATATATAATAAAGAGGCATAAAGACAATAGAAGACAAGAGACTGTAGAACGAAACAATAAGATGGAATACAATAGCTCCAATCCAAAGTATAATACATCTTGCAACACCAAGAAAGACCCCAAAAAGGCTTACTCGGTGTACAAGATCGGATCATGTCATAGTTCCGCATACAATTGCCAGAAACCTGACTTCTGTTACAATTTTTTAATTATTTATAATATGTAAAAATTTTGTTTTGGAGTCTCTTCAAGAGCATAATTTATAATAGAACTTGCAAGGCTTCGGACCCAAGTATTATCTTGTTGGCCGTGTTGAGCTAATAACAACGCCGACCACGGCACAGAAAATTCGACCCCTCACAATAACTCGTTTCATCAAGAGTGGATTAACAAGAGTTAGAATCTTTCGTACTGTATTTGTCCACATCACAGTCAGAAAAGTGTCTTGTTTTAGATTTGAATTTCGCGTGCGAAAGTATTCGAATGCTCAGGTTCGAATGCTCGTATACCCAATACACAACAAATAGAGATTATTATTCAGCACATCGATGCACTGCCCAAATATGGTCATTGGAACGCCAATAGCTGTCTTCTGTACATGACAGCTATCCTGCGATATCCGTCTCTGAGGAAAATGTGATGTTTTGAGCTCGTAAATAATACACAAAAGTCACTTTTTTCGGGGGTTTTTGTGCTATCGATGTGCTGAATAATAAAACCATTACCCTGCTCGATTTTGCAGAATATCGTCTGATTTTAGCCAACTCGGGACTTCGTCCCTCGTCGGCTAAGTATCAGACGATATTCTGCGCAATCTCGCAGGATAATGGTTAAATATCCTACCTTATCTTTGCGACTTCAAAGGTTTTTCGATTGATCTGCGATTTAATTTTAGGCTGGATCTCACAACTGTTTGCGTGGCGAGAAAGTGGGAACCCTGTTGATGACGAATTTTCGCGGGAATCCTAGTTCTAAAAATAGACACTTTTCTGGCTGTGATTCGGGCGTACATAGTGGAAACTCATATGGAAACTCTTGGTAATCAACTCTTGGTTTCATCTATGCTTTCAGTGTTTCAGCACTAGTAAAGGTCTCGGTCAGGGAAAACGACGTGCTTACGGAAAAAAATTCTCATCGCGTCGCAATTTATGCTTTGATAACAAGTCATATATCATTTTAAAGCTAAAAGATTGTTCTATCTAATGAAGTTGTTCATTTTAGCAGAGTTTAGATTTTTCTTATATTTTTACGACCCCGAACTAAAAACTACCTTGTTTACTTGAGAAGCTCCAGACCATTAGCGATTTGTTGCACAATTTCAAACTTTGTCGGATTTTAATCTTGGATAAATGAACTTCAAAACCGTGTGAGCGATTTTTGATATCTTGCATATTTACGAAAATATTAGGTCGCAAAGTTGAAAGTGGCATTTTTTTCAATTTGCTTCCGCAAAATTTATCGTAAAAGCTTTTCAAGTAAAAAATAAAAATTCCCTCACACGATTTTTTTGGGGGTTACCATCTCCTAACGGCACAGAAAATGTTACGCCAACGTCTTAAATCGTGCGAGGTCAGGAGCTTCGCGAAGGTACAAATTTGACCTAAAATTTAAGTGCTAGAAAAAGCGCGTAGAGTTAATTAAACTACAGAAAATGAGTGGCGGGCAATACAAACGAATGTGCTATTGAAACCAAGGAAAACAGTTGACACGTCATTTGGGGTTTTAGAAATATACTTTAGGACTCCAGGGAAAAAGTCGTATTACGGATTTTTAATTATTTACCCTGACCGAGACCTTAAAAACGTGGTCCAGTAAATATAAATAATAATAATAAAAGGGTAAACACTTGACAGTCGACCTTTAACTAGCCTAAGCTCTCCAGTGGGTTTTTTCGGATATTATTTTTAAGTATCCGAACAAAAAAAAAAAAACAGGCTAACCATTAAAGTGCCACTATTATCAAGTTTGAAAATTATTTACTTTATGCCTTATTTGAAAGAGATGAGGCTCAGAAGAAATATGCTTCTTTCCGTTTTCAAAAATCTTTTTTGGTTCCGAAGATATTAGTGTTGGAAATTTGGCCGCCATTGCTCCAAAGTGTGACTTCATGACGTCACACTCTTAACAAACAAAATGGTGAATTATTTGATGGTCTATATTTTTGTTGGATTTCCATCAAATTCTATCAAATTTGCCACGGTTATTGAACTCACTCTTCCTGATAATTTTGTTTACCTTAATTGATTGCCATGGCAACAGCCTTTGTTCCAGACCACCCCTATCCAAAATTCTAGATGAGGCTATATCTTTTGAAGAAATCAATTGTAACCTACATTGCCATGCCCACTTATCTTACTTAGTAGTAGCTCGCTTTTAGTAACAAGCAAATTGGTTAATTCTGCAATCTGGGCGGGTAAAATCGGGAAATCCTAAAATCGTCTTGGGAGCCTGGGAACCAGGGGGTTGCTATGGCAACCCTGATCGATGAGTCACATCACTCTGTTCAAGTCAAGTATTCATTCTGCCAAGTTTGAGCACTCTAACTTCAAGAGGTATACAGATATACCTATTTTTAGTATTTAGGCTTTGATCAAGTTGAGAGTGTGACGTCATCACCCATGCTAATTTGCATATCGTTCTTACCTTAATAACTTCTGAACGAAAACAGCTATCAAAAAACGGAAAACGGCATTGTTCTAGTTTTGCAAAGCTGCCTAACATATGGAGAATTGGCAAAGATTGGAGACCCTAATTTTTGATAATAGTGGCACTTTAACACCCAATCATCATCTCACCAAAGACTTACTCCAAGTGCAATTGATGAGCGAAGCATCCTTGACTGGCTTTAATTAATATCCAAAATGCGGTCTCGCGGTTTTCTATTTCTATATTCACAAACCAAGCTGTGTTGTTATTAGGTATAAAGCCATTCAAAGCAGTTTACACAAACAGAAACGAGAGATCGCCACAAGCTGTCAACACAACGGATTACTGCAATTGTCTTAAATCTGCGATTTCTGCGGCATCTAACAAACCGTGGTCGGGCTTCTGTCAATAAATCGAGTGCACATTCTCTGGGTGATGACTATTTTGTATTTCCTAAATACACGCGCCTTTCTTAAAAGGTGTGATGGACAGAAGCCGAAATGCAGTTTCGCGTTCGAAAATGTAAAGTGGAGCTCACAGAATTACGCAGTAACAAAACCGAACAAGATAAAACAAAACCATACCTTGACAACTATATGAACACAAGCACTACCGCAAACTAAAGCTACGGCTAAACTAGGACACATGTAGCGCGCAACATTTGTGTCCTGCATGTTTCCCCGGGTGACTAAACTAGGAAACATCGCACGCGTGTGTCTCGGACACATCAAATGTTTCTTGTCTTGCGAAGAAACATTTCTTTGTGTCCCGGCTACAAAATTTGTCGCGCGCAACAATGTTCTCTACAATGGTTCTCGCTTGGCTAAACTGGGAAACATGTGTCCGGCTACAATGTTGCGCGCTACATGTGTCCTAGTTTAGCCAGGGCTTTACGTTCCGTTCTCCCTGGTGTTACGTTAAACTGGGCGCCGGACCTTAGCGAGTACAGAGCGGTGTACTCAACCCTTCTACTGTTCAGTAGGGGAAAGAGTACGCTTTCAGGCTTAATTGACGCAATAAATTTGCTGCATATGCGTGCTCACGGCGGGCCTCAAGGGATAGCAAACCAGCCTTAGTCATCAGTGCTTGTTGGTAGCTGCATTGCGCGCCGAAAATGATTGCCAGGACGATTGCCAGCGCTCACTTTTTGAGAGCCAGCGAAAGATGCTGTGGCAGGTCGGAAAAAAAACACCAATACGTTTTGGTTCGATGGAAGCAAAATATGTGGATTTGGTATCTTGCACTTGTTTGCGTCCCAATAACGAAACATGCCCTTAGTCCAAGTAATAAAAAAAAAAAATGTTTCTCGTCCGGATTTGTGAGAAAAAAAGAGCGGGCAGGCGCATTTTATTATTACTTCAAAAACTGCTCTCGGGTCAGATAATTTAGATAGATGACTACTTGGTCTAATGTGTGATCCTACCTAAAGTTCTGTTATCAAACAGTCATCAGTGCCAGATATTGCTGAAACTAAAGCTTTAGTTTATTTTGCATTATGTTGAACGTGTAGCACCAGTTATTTATTGCTATATAGGTATACAAATAAAACAAATTTTGATGCGGGCCCGACGCGGGGACGAGAAACGTATTTACTCGGCCTTATACAATGTATTTCACCGCAAATTTTATCTTTTGTGTCTTTGCGGTAAAGACTTGCTCATGGCTTATCACATTCGTTTTCTCGTACTTATTTATCGCATGCATGAAGTTTGCATTTACGAAGGCCATTATGAGGCAGTCTGAATACGCTATTGCAATGAAAACATGAGAAATGAATATATCTGAATGTGATCTCGGCAAAGTATGGAGAAGTATAATTATTTACCTCAAAATATATTCCCTGGTACTTTTGGGCTAGCTCATTACCTCTCTCTTCCCTTCTTCAGTAGCATTCAGATGGGATAAATGGGAGCCAAACAGTGAACCATCCAAAACAAGCTATTTCATTTCATAACTCATATAGACAACGGTTCGCATTAATTACATTAGTGGGTAACTTGGAACTCACTTGTAAAGCACTCTTGGCTTTTATGGCTTCAGATGTAGTAGCTTTTCCCCTTTTTATGATCAACCCTGACAGAAACGTAATAAGTGAGCGACAAAAAGATGTCTGAGTAATAATTTGACGGAGTATGCTTAAGTAGAGTTCTGCATTCTATTGAGTAAACCACTAAACCACTTACTCGTCAGACAAATAATATCATGTCTAGCAGATCTAGCAAACTTGTCAAGATCTTCAATAATAAAACTCAGAAAGATCTTTTATGAAGAAAATGGAAAAAACGAGAACAGTTGGTGTTAAAGTTGAGATAAAAGAAGGAATGTAATTTCCTTCAAATGTGCTTAGAAAACAGAAGACAAAAAGGTCGCGTGAACTTCCTGAGTCTACAACAATGGCTGTTTTACAGCACAGGTGAAAATATTTCTGAGGATTTCGATGAAGATGTCGATGTTAGTAATACGCAATTACATCATGCAAGTCTTGCAACATAACGAGTTGATCTTAAATAAAAAGTACAGCTACAATTAAAAGCAAATGTGGAAAAACAACAAACAATTCACATTATGGATAACAAAAAGAAAATTAAAGTTAAAAGAGACCTCCTCAAGTTTTCTTTCAATTGGAAGACGAATTACGTGTAGAAATACACGTAACCATCATAACCATCTATGAACACATTTATATACTTGATTTGCCGAATTCAATAGGAAATATCGCACTACAATCGGCCTAAATCAGCCGATGGAAATGGATGCTTTCTCAGACTTGGTATGTATAGCGGCAAAATCGCATAATTTAGTGAAAAAGTCAGTCCTATCTATCTTGACAAGTGATACCTCATTTTCAAGCTTACTTCTTAACCTCATTTATGGCAACTTTATTCTTTTAATTTTAATTTGATAACGCAGTTTATTATATAAACACCAATGAAATACTAGGTGATCTCACGCGCGAAAACTTGATATCTTCACACGTGAAAATATCATGTTATTTTCACATGTGAAAATATCACACTTGCCTTTGCTGGATGCTCGATTTTTAAGCTTAACTCAAATAAAATTTGAATTTGGTATTTCATTGATGTTTATATAATAAACAGAACATTACATGACCGCTTGGAGATACGAATTTTATCTTCTCGTGTTAAAAATTTATCTCACTCGTTCGCTGCGCTCACTCGTTAGATAAATTTTCAACACTCGAAGATAAAATTCGTATCTCCGCGCGGCCATGTAATATCCTCTATTTCTTTAGTGAGTAGTCTTTCTGAGGGCATCAATTCAGGCTTCGAGAGTTTCTGTAAATTTGGAATTTCGACTTTAGACATTTTAGTGTATCGGCTTTGAAGTTTTTGAAAAAATGAAAATCATAACTTCATGAAAACGAAATCGAATTACCAAAATCCCCAACACGGTTTTTTAGAACACATCTAAGCCAATGCTAAAAAGTGCTGTCAAAAAACGAAGGTAATGTATATTCGCGAGCGTGGAACAGTCAAATTTGAACCTAATATATACGTTTTAAAATGAGGTATCACTTTTACTGTGCGGCTACGTCAACCAGGCCATTTTGTAAGAATTTTGCCAATCAGAAAGCGAGTACAGAACAAAGGATCTCGACTTTCTTGAGATCTGAGACACCGAAATATCGCTTTTCTCGTAAAAATTGTGGAATTTATGGGCAGAAATAACTTCAAAACACTTAATTACTCATCGTCAGATGTATTGCAGGTATTAGATTTGCTTAAAATGGTTTGGATCTCTAAATGACAAACTTTTTACGGGATGGCCTGGTTGACGTAGTCGCACAGTAAAGATAAGACTATTTTTCGTGAAATTATGAAATTTTAAGAAAAAAATCCCACATTAGCTGTTTTTAAAGATCTTTCAACTTGAAAACAAATATCATATATTTTTGTAAGCAGAAAAATTGTAATTGAGTTTCGATGGATGGAAAAACGTGTTCATGAAGAGTCCGGCCTCGGTAGTTCCTGCTTCATAATTGGAAGAAAATTGTATAACGATTTTTTCTCTGCAAATCTGGCTCACTCTGTCTCGGTTAAGATATTTTTCTGGCTACGGGCCTGATAGTTTTTTTTGTGTGCGTGCGATGAATGGATCAATTCAAAGATCACTTAGACGCTCCAGTGACGTCAATTTGCACATGGCGTAGCGGTAGCGTGTCTGAAAAGAAGTGAACGGACTTCAGTGAAATCCCGACCAAAAGCAAATACTTTGCTAATCAACAGCAAGACCATAACTCACAAGTCAATAAGCATGCATTTTGGTAAGTTCAATTTTTTATTGATTTTTTGTTCTGTGTGGTCACGTTCTCGTGGCATACGTATATGTTATTTACCGGCTCTCGCCTCGGTCAACATTTCCCAGCCCTCGGTCACAGTTTTTCCCTATATGGAGCGACCTAGAGTTGGAAAACAATAAATTAAACTTATTGTTTTCCAACGCTAAAATTTAATATATTTTTTCGATGAAAACAAGCGCGCGCAAATGGTTACCGTGACCTACAATCCGCGCCAAAACTAGTTGACACACTTCCTCCATTTAGTAACTCTAAAAAATACTCACAAGAACGACCAAAGACAGGACAACATTAATGTTTTCCCGAGAATCTCTATGTTTCCCGAGACGAAGTCGATTCTCGAGAAAACATTAATGTTGTCTTTGGTCGTTCTTCCTCGACTTCGTCTCGGGAAACATCGATGACTGAGGATGCAGTCATTAAGTGTTTTATTACATAGCAAAAAGAAAATTCGGTAGCGACGTCTCCCGCGCGGGCAACAATTTCCAATGTAGCCCGCGTGGGCTACATTGAAAATTGTTGCCCGCTTGACTTTACCACGTGACCATGATAGAACCAATCAGAGCGCGCGCTTTGATCGAATAAATACGAGCTATATAATAATTAACACATATTGGATGAGGTTGAGCATGATAGTGAGATTTGTCAACGCCGAGGTTTGTGTTATCTGCCGAAGCGAAGCTGAGGCGGATAACACTAACTCGAGGCGTTGACAAATCTCACTATCATGCGAAAACCGAATTCAATAATTGTTTTATTATTCAGCAACCAGGAATTCTTACCTAGCGAAACGAAGTCGACGATGAGGCCTTGCAAGGCGTAACGGTTTTTCAACTTCAGCTTACGTCCATTAGTATTTTTCTCTTCGTATTCAATTCAAATAGCCATTGTTGATGTTTAGATATCCTGAGCAATGATCTCTCGGCAAAAAGCATCGCAGATTTAAGGAGAATATTGGCTAAATTGGATTTCGCCTTCGAAATGAAAACCAAGATGGCGGCCAAACCTATTGGCTTGCGTTATTACGTCATTAGAGTGCATCAATCCTAATGTCTGGAGTTTGACGTCACAAACTGCGCGCCAGCATGCTTTCGCTGTGTACTCTTAGCCAATCAGAATCGAGATAGTGGCATGGCTGAATAATAATATGTTTTATTGACCGGTAATAACAAAACCGGAAAATCACGTGAATGAAAAATCATAAAATACCGGAAACCAAAATCCTTCACATTTGCACGCGCTTTTGAAAAATTCATTCACATAAACTCTTCTTTATTTCTCTGTTTTTGTTTTGTTCCCTTGGTATGATAACAAAGCACTTATTTACTGGAACCTCGGGAAAGCAGTATGTTTTGTGGTCCCTCGACTGCTGATCAGCGGTCTCGGGACCACAAAACATACTGTTTCCCACGGTCCCAGAAAATAAGTGTTTATTATGTTGTCTTTGATGTCTCTGGATCGATATATTAGGGATTTCATGGTAGGTAAAAAAAAGTACAGATGATTTACGGGGGAGAATTCTGAGAGATATAATTACAAGGTAAACACGAGAGATCGCGGCGTGCCGAGCTGAAAGTTAAAACATAACCACTGGAGGATGGCAAGCCTGTGGTTTTATCGGCAAGAATGCTTATTTTCATACAAAGTTTGATGTAACTTCAAACTTTGAAAACTGTTAATCTTAACACGAATTCACCCAACTCATTTTTACAATCCGTTTCCATCCGCTCTGTATTAGGCCCATGAAGGCCGTAATATGATACCTTTGTAGTTAAAGAGCCCGTGTCAGCCACTCCTTTGTGACCTTTGTTGTTGTTTTCGTTCGATGTTAAGGCTGGTTTCCATATAATCGCGCCGATCTCTTCAGTCTCGCCAGTAGCATGAAATAGTGCACACGCGATCCATGCGATTATATGGAAACACTTCTCTCGCGATCGGAAGAGACTGAAACGATCGGGGCGATCGCGATCGCGCGTATAGAACACTGTTCTATCCAGGAGATCGCATGCGATTGCATGCGATTGAATGAGATTGAATGAGATCATATGGAGACATTCAAAATCGTTCGAAAGCGACTGATGCGATCGGAATGTATCCCAGAATTCATTGTTTCGAGACCAGCAGTCATCTCGGTCGCGTACACTTTCAAAATGGCGCACAAAACATTCATGTTCTATGCGATCGGTGAGATTATATGGAAACATACGATCGCATCGAATCGCATGAATCTCATGGATCCCGTGTGCACTATTTCATGCGATCGGCGAGACTGATGAGACCGAAGAGATTATATGGAAACCAGCCTTAAGAAGACGACTTACGTGTAGAACACTCTACATCAACATCTAAAAACAAAGTTTCAGATTTGATTTATCGAATTCAATCAAAAACGTTGCTCTATATTCTCTCAATCAGTCGATGGAAACGGATGCTTTCTCAGACTTGGTATGTTGCTTTGCTGTCAAAATGGCGGCTGACACAGGCTCTTTAAAGGGCTTTTCAACAAATCTAGACTAGTATGGTCTTTATTATTTTGGCTATCCATCGAGTTATATGGATTTTTTACATCACCAAAAATGTGCAGAGTCTCACAAAGTCGTGACACTGATCCATCCTTTAAAACGTTTTCATTCATTCAATTGTGAATTCACCTGTACGTGTGCAGTCATGGTTACATTCTCAAACGTCATCAACTTCCCGTTGCACTTTCCATTGTTATCAAAACATCGCATTTTTAGCTAACCGCTGCGATTAGATGGTCTAGATATCCGGAGGGAAGACATCCCCTTCCTTTTAGTGATTTTTAAAATAAACAAATTTAGTGAAGGAGCGAGGAAAATGAGTTTAGAAACAGGATTCAAACAAGCAACACTAAAGTCACTTCAAATTATCTGCCATCAAACCAAAGGTTATATTTTGCTTTAAACGAAAATAATAATAAAAAGCGCAGCTTACAGAGTTAGTAGAATATGCTAACGGCAGCTGCAATTATTGTTTCTTTTGCTTTTTATGGATGTTTACATATGGCATATATTAACAACACGAAAACATTAAGTATAAGCAGAAACCTATATTGGTATAACTATATGGACGACTCCAGCTATAACGCACGCGCGCTGCATATCGGTATAGATGTGGGACATTTGGGCGAACAAACTGCTAAAAAAGCCCGCGCTGCATTCTGGTAGTTGTGGGACACGGCTTGGGTATTTCCGAATAAAGAAGAGCGCGCGCTTATAGCTGGAATCGTTCAGTGATAACAAACATGCAAATATTTCCCGATTCTGACTGGTCAAAAGCAAAAAAAAAAAAGAATCGTTTAACATTTTCGGTCCAACAAAACGAGCAAAATATTTTCCGCAGAAAGCAAGGCGAACGGAGATGGGCGACGTCATCTGGCGGCCCTTGTGTCACGTGACATATTTGAACTAATAAGGACTACCTAGGCTTAATTTTCCCCTCACAAAATGCAAAAGAAAAAATTCATCCGCCTTGCTTTACAATTTGGAGTTACACGATAGAATGTTTTCTGCAACTTGTCTCGCAATCCATTGCGGACAAGTTGCAAGAGCCATTACAGATGATATTAGCTCGCAATGGTTGCTCGCAACCTATCGAACTTTTTACTATTTGTCCGCCATTTTGATACAAAACGCACATGCGCAAAGCCCGAGAGGGCTTCTGGGAACAAAATTGCGAGACAAGTTGCAAGATTCGTTGTTACACGCTGCAATGCAAGACAAGTTGCTGTAATCCGTTGCGAGAGTTAGTAGAATCTGAGAATCGAATCCTACTTGCTGCAACGGTTGCAGCAACCTGTTTCGCAACGTTGCGGAGGGTGTTACACGCTGCAATCGCTCGTGTAACTTGTTTCGCAATTGCATTGCGAGACATTTGCAGAAAACATTGCACCGGCTAAGGACGGCTTAAATGTTTGATGGAAAGAAGTCAGGTTTGGCGTTAGTCGAAATGTAAAGTGTGAGTTAAAAATTTTTTCAAAATCGCCGTAAAATATCTTAAAACGACACTCGATTTAAGTTGCAACATTTTTTTAGTCAGATTGATTTAGACCACGCCTTTTACATTTAAAAAGAGAGATAAAAACACGCGTGAAAGAGGCAAGAAATATGAAAGTAAAAACATCTGTACAAGACATCTTGGTGACAATTTATCTTGGTAACAATTCATGAGATTTTGAAGTTTCGCCTTGAGCTGGACGTCGCATGAAGATTGCTTATCAGATAAGCAAATTGTGCTTACAGCTATTTTAGGTAACAAGCGACCCGGAGTGTTGAAAACCTCGGGTGAACTTATCGCAGTTGGGCTTTTCTGCGTCAATCAAACCATGTGGACCAATCAGATCTTTCATTAAGTGCAGTGAATGGACTTCTGTCGCCAATCTACTGCAAAGGCGAAACTTGGTAAGAATTAGATTGGCTCACAACGCAGAAAAGCCCAACAACGGCTAGGTCACGTCAGTTACCTAAAACAGCTGCAAAATGAACAATTTATATTTCTTTTTTAAAGCGACTTTCTAATGGAGTCCAGTATTATCGCAATATGAAGATCATTTTCAATGCAAGTAAGACAGCTATGCTATTATCCAAGATTTCTCATTTATCGCTGAGCGATCATTTAGCAACTAACGAACTAAATCCTATTGCTTTGCTAATTTTCTTTCATGATATTTTCTCAGACAAGACACTTATGCAATGTAGCACTCTCTCTTCAAAATGGGATACTTATTAAAACCTATTTACCATTGCTAATATTACAGCGATCATTTCTAATAAAAATCTTGTTTTGAGTTTTAATGTACTACAAATGCAAACACCATAAAGCAGAAAGCCTACTCTTTTATCAGATATTTGTTATCAACTTATTTCCAGTGTTCTGAAATTTGCAGCAGGAAATTTTACCTACATAAAAATAACCACATTCTTTTTAGCTCTAACATAAAGGCAGATTTGTTAATCTTAGGAACGTTAAAGCAGTTCGCTAAGGGCGCGCAGAGTGTAAAATTTAGATTTTTTTTCGCAATCAGTAATTTTATCATAGTTAGTAGGCATTAATGCAATAGATAGATCTTTATAGCTTGCGACTCAGCCAAAACAGCCTCCATTTGAGCTCGTTAACGGTCATTTTAACTTACCCCATACGCGTCAATTATGCATTTACCCTCAGGATTCCCAGAAATAAATGTAATAATGATAGCATTTATTTGAACACGGCACTTTTAAAAAGCAGCTGCGAACACAAACGCCAACTAAACAATTACTAAAGCAAATCTTAAAATTTATGAAATAGAAAATACGAACCATCTTGCAAATGTTTTTTTTTGGCATTTTGAATTGTCTGAGAAAACTCTTTTGGATACATTTAACAGCGAAAAGAGACAGAACAAAGAGGAAATGAGATTCAAGTCCTTGAGGAACTTGAATGTGAAAGCGTCTATGTAAGAATGGAAATGAATAGATTTACTCTGAAGATTTCATAGTCACGAGATCAAGAAGAGAAATGTGTCGAGAACTGTCGTTTTGTCCTTGGTGTCAGGTAAAGGCCTTGGGAAATTATATCTACAAAGAATTGAGTAAATTACTGGAAAACAGTGGCACAAATCTTGAATTAGTAGCAGAATAAAGGCCCCTATCATGATGGCAAGATAAAATGCCACGGAGTCATGTTAAAAGGGAGGAGGGAAGCGGGAAGAGAAGGAGGAGTCTTACTTTTGATGGGCGGAATCTTCGCTTCCAGGATTTTCGAGGAAATTCGTCAACTACAGGGCATCCAGCTAGAATGAGAAGAGAAAGACGTGTTGTGTTCAGCAGTACAGTCTTTTGCTCTGGTCTGATCAAACGGGTACATCCAAAGTCATTTAGAAGATTAATATCCAACTTCGAGAACTTGACGTGTGATCTCTATTTCGTGATGTTGCCCCGATGTGCGCATGCTGCTAGACAAGTACATTTATTTTCAACATTATATCACGTGATATTAAAATTGCCAGTGAGCAGAGCGGGCTTCTGGCTGTAAATGTCGAAGGTGATCTTTTAAGCCGCATCTACACGACAGACATTTTTTTCACGGCTCTGATAAAAACGGTTCTGGAACTACATCACCACGTAGTCCCTGTACGGATGAACTATCGGTCCGGCTCTGACAAAATTTAGTACGGCAAAGCCATTTACACAGCGCAAATATACCCGAGCCATGCCATTAAATTTGGTACCGATACTCGCCACTTTTTGTCCGAGCCGTGCCAAAAAATCCCTTTCGTGTAAATGAGCCTTTAGATGGAAACCAAAACAGAATGGCCTTTAGAGCGAATGTCGAAAGAGTGTAGAGAACTAAACGCAAAGTAAATACACCTAGCCAATCAGAAACGAAACCCATTCAACAACCAACCAATCAGAAACGAAACCCATTCAACAACCAACCAATCAGAAACGAAACCCATTCAACAACAAACCAATCAGAAACGCCGAAACCCATTTAGCAACAAACCAATCAGAAACGAAACCCATTCAACAACAAACCATTCAGAAACGAAACCCATTTAGCAAGTCTGATGTGCTTTTGGCAGTCATCTGAAATCCGCTCTAAAAATGCACTTAACATTATGGTTGTAAAATTTCAGTGAACATTCTCAAGCTAATGTGACGCCGTTTACCTCGGAGATTGAATACACCAATGTCAGAAAAGGCTGCACCAGGCAGTTGTGAGAAAAAGCGATTTTTATTATAATTCTATTCTGATCCCTATCAGTCTAAATACCCAAAAGCAAAAGCTAACACACTAGGTGAGGAGCAAATGGTAAATAATTTTTCAAAGTATGAGATTTTATCCAAGAATTGACATAACATGAAAGTCAACTTAGCACAATACCGAAGGCGAAACGATCATCGAGGTGTGATGCCATCGCTTAATTTATGCACTTTCTTATTAATTCTTTCTCGCAACTCCTATTAAATGTCGCGTCCATCAAAAATAGCCGATTTTTTTATTACCCAGCACTTGTAAATTGTTTTTCTTCCTAAGGCCTACGGCAAACGCCGAACTTCAGTCGCTCTTATTCTGCCGAACCTTTCCTTTTTCAAAGGATGCCGCTTCATTATACTTTATAATCAAGAAATTTCTATTGTTTTGTATTGGAACGGCGCGACTCTGGCACGGCGTTTGCCTTAGGCCTAAGAAAACAATTTTGTCCCGCATTGTAGCGTGACGGGTAACTATTTATCATAATCCGGGGTGCGTCAAGGGAGAGCCCGTTACGAACCGAGAAATTGAAAATATGGAATCAACATTTACGCTTGTTTAATATTGCCCCTTGGAATTCAATGATATACTGCAGGCTGCGTGACTGCGTGACACGTGACTGCGTGACACAGGGTACAATCTTTTCTGAAACAGGTGAAAATGCGAACCTGTATAAAGTCTAAGGAAAGGAATTCCAAACTTGTTTTTCATTGCAACTAACCTCTTGCCCACCCCCCGCTGTGCGTGTCTCATTTAAGAATAAGACGGAGACTTCGAGAAAGGCACACAGGAACTTAATACCTCGCTGATGAGTCTTTAATGACAAGAAAGTTGATAAAGTAGTGTGTGTAAATGATTTTGATTTTTAATTGGCAAACGCCAAACCGGAAGACACGTCGAATTGTTTTATTTTTACCGCCTCATTGCAATTCTGATTGATCGTTTGC
The DNA here is from genome assembly GCA_033964015.1 of Scolanthus callimorphus. Classification (NCBI taxonomy): domain Eukaryota; kingdom Metazoa; phylum Cnidaria; class Anthozoa; order Actiniaria; family Edwardsiidae; genus Scolanthus; species Scolanthus callimorphus. Next base: position 51,689 of record JAWWUD010000161.1, read on the forward strand.
TCCAGGCCTTGACAAATTAGCGGCAAGTACTTAATGAGTGAGCAATTAATTCGCAAGCGCCATGGTCCCCGAAAACATCCAAATTTGAGCTTCACCGATTATAAACTATAACAACACAAACTAGTTAAGAATACTTTTAACATCATATGGAAAAAAATAGAAGGCCATTTGGATGAAGGAAAGATATTTGCAGATTTTAATGAGAAATTTTGGCTCATTTGTAATCGATCGACCGTTTTTCAAACACTTAATCAATCTTCATTGGCTGAACGCATTTTTTCCACACCGCCGAGAGGTCGAGGACCCTACGATTTTGAGACCCCCCTCCCCTGGAATTTCCAGAGGCCGCAACACCACCCTCCCCTGGAATTTGAACACCTCCTCATTTGAAATTCCCAGGTTGCCTCTCCACCCTGGAATTTGCAGGACTTCCAGGGGTCCTCGACCACTTCCCCTAGGAATTACCACGGTTCAGATAGGCCCCCTCCTCTTGGAATAGGCAATATTCGTATATTGCCCCCCCCCCCCCTCGGAAAGAAAATGCACTCAACCATTTAATCGACTCCAGCAATGTTCATCGGAATCCTCTCAACAATCTATACTATTATAATCGGGTTGTCTGCGCAAACGTTTGTGATTGGCTAAATCGTTCGCACTCACTCCGCTTAGGCCTAAAGCTGTGTCGCCAAAAGAAGTTCACAAACCTTCAGAGAAGGTGGAAATCTCGACAGTGAGCGTGTTTTGGTTGGAAAAGATTCACCCTGGGCTAAGTTCTAATTCAAGCGATTTCTTAAGCGAGGGACAAAGCTGCCATCGCCGCCATTTTGAAATCTCCCACAGAAACTAAAAAAGAACTCAGTTCGCAAAGCCGAAAGCACCATAGTCATTCAGACCTAAATGGTTCTGTCACAGATTACTTGCAGGAATGTGCAGGGATAATTCTTATTCGAAAGATTTAAGTTGAGAAAAAATTTCATTCAGCCTGAACAAACGTACCAGTGCCTTTGCTTTCTTTCCTCAGCGCGCGAGTGACATATTTATACAAAGCAAAGCCATGAATAATATTCTCTAACTATAAATCGTTACGCTGTATCGCAAAACGAAGGACATAAACCCGAGGAGAAGAAGGAAATCGTGTTTTTGTTGGAAAAGATTCACCTTTGGCTAAGTTCTAATTCAAGCGATTTTTTCAGCGAGGGTCAAAGCCGCCATCGCGGCCATGTTGAAATCTCCCACGTAAACTAAAAAAGAACTCATTCGTTCGCCTCAGCCAAAAGCACCATAGACATCCAAACCTAAATGGTTCTATTACAGATTACTTACTATTATGTGCAGGGATAATTTTAATTCGAAAGATTTGAGCTGAGAAAAATGTTCATTCACGTTTGTACAAACTTACACCACTCACTGGCACTGCCTACAGAGCGCACGCTAAGCCATGAATGAAATTCTCTAAAAAAAATCCTATGATAAACTAAAAATTTCTTAGAACAATTTTACTTTACCTGTTTCTTCTCTTCCCTTACTGAGATATAATAAGCATACAAACAATTCCGATGTCAAATGGGTTTTCTGTGTAATAGGCTTGCGTTTTCAATTTTAACACGTTCTTCGGACAGACACCAAAAAAATCAGGGAGACCAGTGCAAAACATACAAAAAAGGCATGGGGCAGGGTGACTTTCTTGAAGGGAGGTCATTAGTAAAAAGCAGTTTAAGGAAGGGGGCACTCAGGTTGAGTCTTCTAGCGTCACGAAGTGACGGGCTGTTTTCTTGTATATCTTATATAAAAGATTTTTTTATAGAAAGATTTCTGTTTTTTTGGACACAGGTATTTTCAATTCTTGGTAAAACATTTGTATGCCAGTGCTTACTTGGCTTAAAGACAGATACGCCTCTGATGACCTAAAGTATTCGTTACTGCGATTTTCATAATTCTGCGAACTCCCACTTGACATTTCCGAACGCCAAACTGCGTTTTGGCTTCCGTCAATCAAACCTTTGTAAGACAGGCACATAGTGGATTTTTTTTCGTTTCGTTTACATTTTAAGGTGGAAAATTTGATTTTGAAGCCCAGCTAGTCCATATTAGTTCAAAAAACCTCTCAAAGCCTGCGTGAAATCACATCACTCGCTAGATTGACGGAAGCCAAACCGCGGTTTGTTAGTTGGCGTAGAGTTCGCAGAATTTATGAAAATTGCAGTAAACCTGAGTTATCGACATCTGGCTTCACGACAAGCGGAATTTGTTTCTAATCGTATCGATGGGACATGTTTCAAAGTCTGAATCGTCTGTCAATGATTATGATAAAAAGCACGACATTTAATTTAAGAACTTCAGAATTCATCGATTTCTACTATGACTGATTTTAGACAATATTGACAGCACACAAAATCGTCATTTTCAACATGAAAAAGAATAACACAGAATAGTCCATATTTCTCATTGGTTAGGATTTGAGAAAGGTTTAGCGACTCAAAATACTATATTTGTTTCGACTTCCGGTCAAATAGTCAATGGAAAACAATAGAAAAATGCCGGTCATTTAGCAATAGTTGAATAGTGTTGTTTTTTATGTTTATTAAGAGATTTCTATACTTCTAAAAGGAGTGGCTGAACTTTAATGAAATCTCGTCAAAAAGGAATATCATTTTGCCAGACGAAAATAAACTAGTTGATTTTTTTCATCTAGAAAATCTGAATCACCTGCAACTCTAGTCATCTGCCACGATATGGCAATTTGAAAAAAAAAAATTCTAGAGCAGAGACAATTAGTCTAGCATTTGCTTTAACTCTTTTTGGGGTTTGGAGAACGTCAAGACAAATTTCAAGAGAAGAGAAGGAGTGGTAAGCTTCCCCGGGTGACCAACTTGAGTCACGAACTTCAAAACATTATACGTTCACGTAACAACATATTTCCACATATATCGTGGAAAATCACGAAAAGGGGTACGATGGAAATTTTAAATCACAAATAAAGAATTGTTCTACAATAATAGCTTATGCTATGTCTCTTGATATCTACGAGAATTTTAAGGATTTGAGTCCTGAGAGAAAAGTAAAAAGGGCTCAGATATATCAAGAGAAAGCACTAAATATTATCTTCATTTGTGATTTAAAATTCTCGTGATTTACATGTCCATACATTCTCAGTATTTTTAACGTAGTTCTTCACACAGATCTGTAGCCTAGCCACACATCGGCCTAAATTTGAGTAAATGGAAATGTGGTTTCTGCCGTTTGAAAAGATGAGCTTGGGACAGATTTTGTAGTAGTAGCTTGAGCTAAAAGCGGGTATTAAGTTTTCATGGAGGAAATTTCTGGAAGGACCTTAAATATTAGACCGTAAACTCAGGGAGAGATGATAGATCAGCAAAAAAAGACATGAAACTTTGTTCTATGTATTTTACTGTCTAGCGCCGACAGAATGTAACTTTGAAAATCATGCAAGTTAAAGTTTGAAAGGTTTTAGAAAAACCTGGAAATCAGTCTCAATGGCAATGTCATGTCCGAACATTAATCGCATAAAATCTAGCTAGAAAGCAACAGTAATAAAATAAAACAATAAAAATTCATTGAGCAGTTTCCTTAAATGTTTCGTACCTTTTCAAAAGCGGTATAAACTTCAGACTTCTCAATACGATGGCTGGACCGGTTCGCTTTCAGTTTCTTTCGTGAAAAACTGGCTGACTAAGCGATGATTGATTTTTTTCTACTAGTCTAATAATGACGAAAACTATGCAAATGACCTTGTTTTCATTGGGTTTCCTATCTCAAGTTAAATCATAACGCAGTTGCTCATTTTTTAGTTCTACGCAAATCACGTTTCCACTCTTGTTTGTTCAATGTCTTCCAATTATCATCAAGGTATTGGATGATGACGTTATAAGTGACACGAAGTTCTGGACCACGCATTTATTAAACAATCACACCCTAAGTGAGGTACTCGAGGCAAATTGTTACTTGCAACAACCGCCCTCGCATAGTTAATAGACTTTTCCTCTAATAACTATGGCCCTCGCGTGCTATACGTATATTTTATTGCTGAAAGATTATTATCTTGTCGATTCTGACAACTGACGTTTTTAGGAAACAGGTGGTATTTAGTGGATAGTTGCCTGCCCTCAGAGCGGGTCTCGCGACTTTACTGACACACTACACTGACTAGAGAAGCGCAGAAGCTCACAACTAACTCACTACACTGACTAGGGAAGCTCATAAGCTCTCACCTAACTAACCCACTACACTAACCAGGGAACCTCATAATAGTCCAGCTTCGAATTATATACTCATAATATACATACAGCAGGGCAAAGCGCATACATACAGCAGGGCAAACATAACAAACGAGTGAACAAACAAACAAAAAACGAACGGACAAACGAACAAATAAACAATCGAACGAACGAACAGACAAAAATTCGAACGAACAAATGAACATCAAACAAACGAACAAACAGACAAACAAGTAAGCAAACAAACAAAAAACGAACGGACAAACGAACAAATAAACCATCGAACGAACGAACAGACAAAAATTCGAACGAACAAATGAACATCAGACAAACGAACAAACAAACAAGCAAGCAAACAAACAAACGAACAAACCAAACACACTGTATTACAAGGATTAGTTGTGATTCAGATTAAACCACAAACAGTATGAGCATTTTTAAAATTACTATATTGTTTCAAATTATCGACAGTAATCTTTCTACTTCATTATCGAAGAAACGAATCAAGTGCGCGATTTGGATGCGTTTTAATTTTCACTCAAAATATGATGCATCATTTATCCATTATTATCGCTTGTTCAGTACTTGTCCTGTGAATTAATTCGTTCGGTTTTTCGAAGTTTCATGGGGTTCCTGTGGAGCCCGGAGATCAGACGTGCAAGAAGTGGTCACGTGATGAAGACAAAGTGAGCCACTCGCCCCAAACATACATTTGTTTCTACATGAATGAAATGTTTTCTGCGATTTGAAGTCAGTCTATTTTGGGATTTGAACAACTCCCATTGCCATAATCTTCCACAGGCGTCGTGACGGGAAGTAATAAGAGGACAACGTCACAGTTTTCTAGGCGAAGGCGAACCAGGTGATGTACTATAGTACTTAAAATCACTAAATGTCCCTCGTGCCATGGTATAACTTATACCACCTATTTCAGGAAAAAGGTTGCAGCCCACGATGCGTCATGGGAGCAAATATATACAGAATAATGAACACTGTTTTTAATATAAATAGCCATACTTATCACTATTCGCCGACATTTATGTCGCCTTCGGCGACTAATTGTTAAATAAAACACCAAAATTTGGTATTTTACATTAACTGACTGCCTCTAGCACGGCTTCAAAATAATGAAGCAAGTTGGAGGTCTTGGCCAAAAATAGGATAAAATAGGAATGCGCCCCAAAAATAGGAACTGGCACCTTTAACATTCAAGCGTTTGTTGAAGGTAAGGTGTCCATTCCTGGGGTGCTTAACATTATGCCAAAATTACCGGAAATTCCGGTTGGGATGTAAATGGTACTGGCGATTTTCGGGGATTTCGGTTGGGACTAGCTGGTTGTCTGGAAAGGTCGTCCTGCCAATTCGGTTGCAACGAACCGATTAGCCTACCTGTAGGCGTTGGAGTGTTGTTCGCTCGAGTTCGCCATCTTTGGCCGCCATTTTGGAAAACGCGACGCGGGAGAACGGGGCGAGGACAAACTGGCGACGCGAGGGAAGGGGGGCGGGAGAGAGAAGGAAAGAACGCCTACTGGATAACTATCCCCCGGCGAGTCGCGCCTATTTGATCGTGACACAAACGGTGACATGTCACGCACTCGAAATCGACCAATCAGAATCAAGAAGAGGCCCTCATTGTTAAACTGTCAAGCGTTTCGATCATACCAAATCCGCGTGTAGTTGTCAAACACACGTGAAACTTTTTTTGTCATGGAGAATGGAGAAGCGCGAAACACCGAAAAAATTAGCTAGCGCAAGCCGCGAAAATCCGAAGGAAGAGTGCAGATTTTGCAGAACAAAGCTAGTTCTTCGATACGGAAGAGTTGCGTATATTTCAACTGAAAACATATTTACAATTTCGAAGAGGAAAGAGTACAGCGACAAATCAGAATTTCGAGATCTTGAGAACAAAACTGCTAGCCAGTTATGCACTGAGCTCGGATTCGATGTGGCAAAATCGGATAAATTTTCCGATAGAATTTGCAAGCCATGCGGCAGGAATTTGAGGAACACGCATCTCTTCTACGAGCTGCTGAAATCGGTGACAGAAAACGAGAAGACCGCCGAGTCAATCGACGAAACGGAGCGAGGTGTGAATGTAGGAGAGAGTAGCGACGCACCATCAAGCAGATTCAAGAGGCAGCTACCCACTACAATCTCACCAGAAAGACGCCCCTCCTCTAAAGCTAAACGGTCAAGCGGAGCCAAGAAATCGTTGTCATTCGGAAAGGAAAAAGAGAACTTGACCAATGTTGACGCGCATCTCAATGTCGAAGGCCTCCTGGACAAGCCTACCACCCAGGTCAAAATTGCCATTGTTTACCCCAACGGCAATGTTGAGTGTAGAAGTTCTTTCTCGAAGGAATCGACGTCTATTATTGTCAACATTTCCAAGAAAAACTGGAAAACGGTGGCAAATTCAATATTCAAGCACGAGGAAATTAAGACAGAACTCCTGGATCCGATAAGAAAAGCTGTGGATGCGGAGTTCACAGATTACTGTAAAGATTCCCGGAAATCAATTCTCCTTGAGAAATCACCGGCAGAAGTGGGGCAGTTTTCTAACAAGAAATTTCTGGAGGAATATGCTGTCTCATGTCCATTTTGGACTGCTTCATTGAAGGGGGCTAATGGAGTGAAGATAACAAGCGATGAAAGCCTGAAAATAACAAACAGTATGGCCCTATCCACAGCTGCAGCAGCAAGAGCCAGGAACCATAAGATGTCGGCGTTAGCCTACCGGATATCCACGATATTGTTTCACAGTGGAACAAAGTGGGAGGACATAGATCGGCTTTCAAAGCTAGGGATATGCATGTCCCCTGAGTCTATTGTTGCTTTCCAGACTAAGATGGGTGGAAGCTGTCGTGTGAAGTTGTTTGAATGGAAGACAGAAATAGAGAAAAGAAAAACTGCAGCCCTGGTACTGAAGAAGGTGGCAGAACATGCAACTGGCCACTCTTCCACTAGGGATTTACAGATATTGATAGAAGAATTTTGCAAAGAAACCAGCAAGACAAATGCTAATGAAGTTGAACGAGAGAGAGAGGTGGCCACTGTTGTTGAGGCATTGACTCCTGTAGCATCAGAGAGAGAGGTGAGCACTGTCATGGAGGCGTTAACTTCTGATATAGCACCAGAGGGGGAGATGCAGACCGCTGTTGAGGCAGTGGCTCCTGATATAGCATCAGAGGGAGAAGTGAACACTGTCCTGGAGGCGTTGACTCCTGATAAAGCACCAGAGAGAGAGGTGGCCGCTGCTGTTGAAGCTCTGACCACAGAGGTGGTGAGCACTGTTATGGAGGCAACTTCTGATATAGCACCAGAGGGGGAGATGCAGGCCTCTGTTGAGGCATTGGCTTCTTATATAACATCAGAGGGAGAGGTGAACACTATCATAGAGGCGTTGAACAAGGAGATAGCACCTGAGGGAGAGGTGACCACTACTGTCGAGTCATTGACTCCATATGCACATTTGCTAGAATACCTCAAAGATGTCTTGGATGGCATTGCTCAAGGAGGAGTTTTGACACCAGCTGTTATCAAGGAAGCATTAGACCAGTTATCATCAACAAAAGGCCCTTCTTACAAGTAGGTACCAGAATATCTAACTTTGCCACCCAGGACCTTGAGAAAAGCAACCCCCCTACCCTTCGTATTCTTTGGTTCGATCCCAGGCCGCGCGACCAAAATATCCAAGATGGCGCCCGGCGATCTGAAACTTGGCTTTCTTCGCGGAAAAAAAACACTATCTACCGCCTGCAAGCAGGCTACGAACCGATCGGAATGGATTTGTACCATTTGCACGACAACCGGTTTTAAGACCAAATAAGGAAACCGATGCGAACCGAAATAGAAGTTAACAAATGGTAAGCGCCATTCTACTCAGGATTTCATCCCAACCGGAATATTTTGTACCATTTAGCACCGATCAAACCAACCGGTAAAACGGGTTTTCCTTGACAAATGGTAGCACCCGTGTATGTGACGGGACCATAACTCCGTGCGCCGCTAGCTTGATACCTTTTCTCTTTCCACGTGACTAACTTCATTGAAAACACTATATCTACTTGAAGCCTAATGTACAATAACTTTACGCCACTTCATACTCAGACAGAATGTCGTACAAGAATAGATAATTTTAAGTGAAAAAAACAGCAGTCATTGGGGCGTTAAAGAAAATCGCTTTTTCGAATTTTATGGAAAAATTGAAATTTTTGATAATTTAGAAAAATTGCAGGCTCTTCCGTTTTTTTTTTTTCGTTTGATTTTTCAGCGCGCGGAATCCATTCATGTGTTGGCCTACGAGCAGGCTCTTCAGTGTTTTTTTTTTTTTCGTTTGATTTTTTAGCGCGCGGAATCCATTCATGTGTTGGCCTACGAGCAGGCTCTTCAGTAGTTTTTTTCGTTTGATTTTTTAGCACGCGGAATCCATTCATGTGTTGGCCTACGAGCAGGCTCTTCAGTGTTTTTTTTTTTTCGTTTGATTTTTTAGCGCGCGGAATCCATTCATGTGTTGGCCTACGAGCAGGCTCTTCAGTAGTTTTTTTCGTTTGATTTTTTAGCGCGCGGAATCCATTCATGTGTTGGCCTACGAGCAGGCTCTTCAGTGTTTTTTTTTTTTCGTTTGATTTTTTAGCGCGCGGAATCCATTCATGTGTTGGCCTACGAGCAGGCTCTTCAGTGTTTTTTTTTTTCGTTTGATTTTTTAGCACGCGGAATCCATTCATGTGTTGGCCTACGAGCAGGCTCTTCAGTAGTTTTTTTCGTTTGATTTTTTAGCGCACGGAATCCATTTATGTGTTGGCCTACGAGCAGGCTCTTCAGGGTTCTTTTTTTTCGTTTGATTTTTTCGCGCGCGGGATCCATTCATGTGTTGGCCTACGAGCAGGCTCTTCAGTGGGTTTTTTCGTTTGACTTTTTAGCGCGCGGGATTCATTCATGTAATAGGTGGGTCTCTGTCAGCCAATCACAAACGTTTGCCTGACAGACGCTTAGGATTTTATTATTTAAAGGGGCTCTCGTACTCTTAATATTCATCCACCATGGACATAAAATAAGTAAAATTGTAACCGTGAAAACACATGTACATTTGCCTGTAGTAATAAAAATAATCCTCCAGATTAATAGAAAAACCTTTCAAGTGTTAGACAAATGCAATTCTAGATTGTTTTGACCTGTTATCAAGCGGATGGAATTGGATTGCGATTTGAGCTATTTTCTTGTCAGAGAAGTGGCCAGCAAGCGTGCGAGAGCCCCTTTAAAGACAGGGGAATACAAACATACTTGTTTCAAGTTGTTAAAACTTGTTGCGCGAGTACTGTGAGCCATAAATTCTGGCTTTGTTGCCCGTTTTTCATCAAACACACAACTTGTCGCGCAACATTTTGCCTACAATTCAAGTGGATTAGTAAGTAGAGATGAGGTACTAAGGGACAAAGTCCGCCTTGTGCTCGCATGTGTGATAATCCAAACAAATTGTTGCGCGACAAGTTGTGAATTTGATGAAAAACTAGCAAAAAATATTAAATTTGCAACGCAACAATTTTTCACGAGAAGTTTATGGATGTTGTGTCTCGTATTTCCCCGGCTTCATACAGATATTATATAAGAAACACACATCAAATTGAAACTTTGAAATATGTGAAAATGTTCTCAAATTTTTCGTAGATTGCAATATACTTAGGGACATTATTATGCAGAAACTTGCACAATTATACATGTGATATGCTGCTTTCTCCTGTTTTCTAAGGCTTACATATCAATAATGAATACCAAAAGTTCCTCGTACGTCATAGATTTCCCTGCAGGGATTCAAGTAGCCTGTACTCTGCCCACACCCAAAAGGAAGGGAATACAATATTCAAGGCTAAGTACGGCTTTTAAAATATCTTTGAGTTCCCGAGGGTTAAAATTACCATAAATTTTTCATTTGTCACTCTTAATTGATATTCCGACTTTATCATTTTGTAGACCCGTCGGAAAGTCTGGTTCTATGCGCTACTTATGCAGAGTCTTATACTTCCAAGAACGAAAGGATCGTTTAGGTTTAGCGGAGCTAAGTTATGGAACGCTTTTAAATCTATTTTTCGCTCCGCGAAGCAATAAACATACCTCGATAGATATTCATTTTCATTTTTAATATCTTTATGTTTTAGACCTAGCATCAAGATCATTGCTGTCTACAGCAAGCGGCATATGTTATCAATTGCGATGGCTTTAATCTCCAGAACTATTTACATAAGCATTCAGAAGTCTCAGAAGTAGCAATCGCTTAAACCTGGAATTCTGGATTCCCTTAAAAAGCACCAGAAAAGTAGGCAGTGGCGATAAAGCTGGTATTAACAGTGCTTGTTCATTCGTGTCAATGACAGTGAAAGTGATTCCTGCCAACAAGTAAATTAAAAAGGGAATCCTCGTAAAAAATACGCGAGAAAATTACGAGGGAAAATCAACTAAGCGACGCCATGTTTGGTACCTTTTAGGGGTCAAAATCAACTAAGCGACGCCATGTTTGGTATCTTTTAGGGGTGAAAACGAAAGTTCCCGACGAGCACCCCGCCCCAAAAATTTGGGAGTTCCCCCCCACCCCCGGGAAAAACTGGCCAGTATACCAAAACCGCGTACCAAAAATATGAAGAGGGCATTCACATCTAGTGGACCAGTAAATGGAACGAACTTTCTCTAGAACCGAGAAAAGCTGAAGCTCTCAGCAAATCCATTAATATCGGACTAGAGAATATAAATTTCTAGGCTGGGCTCGGCTCACTACAAGGCAGACGTGGAAAACAGTTCTAGCTGTTTTTATAGTTCTATTTGTAAAAGTAACTATATGTGTAACTGATGTACGTACCGTGTATACATAAAGTCCATGCATCATGTATGTAGGTAATCTGCACGTTGAAAGCTGCAGGACATTATCTGTATAGATATTTCGCGTTTACTCTGAGTCACTAAAAACGTATTTCATTCATTCAGTTGAGTGAAAACGTAAACAATGACGTCAGTTGGAATCGACCTCCCGCCATTAGCATACAATCTCAAGTACTTTGATCCACACGGAGCTATTATACGTTTCCAAGCGTAGTTTGTTCTAACAAGTCGCGTTTACGCAAATCACGTTTCTCCTCCTATTTTTAGAGGCCACCAAGATAAGACTAAAATCATGGTAAAACAGGCAATTACGGCGACATCGTCGTCGCTTCCACAGCAAAGCAAATCCAATGAGCAATTCTCTTTTTCTATTTAAGTAAAAAAATACCCGCGAGTTCAGACAGAACAGGTTCGTAAATACCGTTTCCGGTAAACGTTGTCACCCAAAAAGCCTATAAGCTTGAAGCGCAAAGGATAATGGGAGTATCTAAACTGCTACTGTTTGATCTGAATTCAGACAGTTATCGCAAACCACAGGTAAAATCATTAAATTTCAGCACATTTCTAAGCATGTTTGTTTCTTATATTTTACAGGAAATTCCAATAAATCTTTAACCATACTCCCTAGCGCACCAAGCTTTGTTGCTTTTTCCAGTGACAACGTATCCCGGAAACGGTATATTTTAAGGTTACTGAGAACCTTCGCGCACGTTCTTCGGAAAAAAATCATACACGTCCTTAGTTTAATCAAAATATGTCAACCTATATATCGTTGGAAAGCTTATAGAATGGACTAGCGGGCTATGGCAAACAGAAATCACTTATCGATACCTGTAATTTTTTTTGAAGCATTGATTAAATATTTTGGTGTGTTATTTTCACGAGCTAACGCTGTCGAACTGCTGGACCATGACTCCCAAGTAACACATTGCTTTAATCCTTAAAGGTGTTTCTCAAAAACCGTGTCTGCGATTTTTTAAATTTTGTTTTCTTCAAAAGTTATGATGTTTTTAATTTTTAGAGCGTGAAAATTCTACAAAATTTGACCTTCCAAATTTAAAAGTTCGATAACTTTTGAACAAAGCAAAATTTAAAAAAACGTAGACACGGTTTTTGAGAAACACCTTTAAGGGTTGAAACAATGTGTTACTTGGGAGTCGAGGTCGAGCAGTTCGACAGCGTTAGCTCTTGAAAGTCTCACACCCGAATTTTTAATAAAACCTTTAAAAAAATTCTAATTATGAAAAAAAATATTTCTTTTTGCCATAGGTCGCTAGTCCATTCTATAGGCTTTTCAACGATATATATGTGTTTTGGTTAAACTAAGGACGTGTATGATTTTTTTTTTCGAACACGTGCGCGAAGGTTCTCAGTAACCTTAAGGTAGATATTCGAATAAACATAACACGGTGTTGTTTCAACAAAATGTTATAAAATAAGACCAGTGACCTAAATAATACAAATCAGAACCCTATATTATACTTCAACTTAGTCTTAGAAAGAATATAAGGAACTTAAATTTGCCTTATATAGGTATTCTTACGTAAGATTTAATAACTTTCGCTATCAAATTTCCAAGTTTGAAAACTGGTCAGCCTGGTCAGAAATCAAAAATACCAATTCGCAATCCAATAGACCTTTTTCCAAAATGGCCGCCGAAAATTCAAATTTTTGTTGAAAATGAACACCAGCACTAAGAACACACATCATCACTTTAGTAAAACTACAAAATTTCGCTGCATTATATCCAATATCTTCCGAGAAAACGAACGTTGAAAATGTGAAAATTTACAGACGTGTATGACTGGGGGTATGCGTCATACCCCCAGTCATACAAATCTCTGTAGAATTTTCAATTTTCAGTCTCTGCTTTCTCAGCCGACATGGCATTTGGCATAGCGAAAATGTAAAGTATTACTAATGTGAGGATACTCTTTCTAGTGCCAGTATTTGAATTTCAGTCAGTTTAATTTTAAGACATTTGAATTTGCGGCGGACATTTTGGAAAAAGGTCTATTCCATCCGCTCGATAACACACGAAATCACTCCAACATTTCACTTATCTAGCAGTTAAAAGGTTATTTAACAAACCGAGACATTTATTTTATTCATTTAATTTATCTATCTTAATGATCCCTAAAATCGTGACACTGCCCTGTAAGGACGACTTACAGTGTGTACTACTTTCGCCTAAATCTGTCGGACGCGACATGACGCGAGCTTCCCTGCTAACTGAGGCCTCGTCCCACAGTGCGAGGCTTTCTCTCGCATTGTGAGAGGCGTCTGTACTACTTTCGCCCAAATCTGTCGGACGCGACATGACGCGAGCTTCCCTGCTAACTGAGGCCTCGTCCCACAGTGCGAGGCTTTCTCTCGCATTGTGAGAGGCGTCTGTACTACTTTCGCCCAAATCTGTCGGACGCGACATGACGCGAGCTTCCCTGCTAACTGAGGCCTCGTCCCTCAGTGCGAGGCTCTCGCATTGTGAGAGGCGTCAGTTAGCAGGGCAGCTTGCGTCATGTCTACAACTCGAATCGCAGCGTCTAACTCAAGCCCACAACACACCTACGAAAATCGCGTGCGCGACTTCGAAAATGTCATAAGATTTTGAAACAAATCCTACGATTTTTTAACCAAATATGGTACGAGGTCGCGAAAGCTCAGGCCCGTTTTAAACGTCGAACTTTATACTGTCGCGCTAAATTGACTGGGTTTATTAGCCAGTAAAAACAAGTAATTTCGATACGAGTGATTTTATGAGGTTAATATAATCTGTCTGGCGAATGGAGAAGATCACAGCCCTGATTTAGGAGCGCTGGAAGGATTCAAAATTGTAGTTTAGCGCGGCAGTAGCGCGGCGTTCGCACGGCAGATAGTGCCTTTCCTAATGCAAATGAGCTCGAGACAATAGCTCTAACTAACTAAACAATGGAAAATTGACAATTTAATAGAGCGACCAGAATTAGGTTCGACGTATAAAACTGCCCTCAGCGATCTTGTTGCGTTGTACACGTCAAGGCCCATCACCAACCGGCAGCCTTTGCGGCCCGTTTTATTTTGTTTTCAATTTGATCCATTGTTTTTCGGCTGCTCTGATTGGCTAAGGAGTCCGCATAGACTCTCGGTTGGTGATGGGCTTTTAAGCTGCGGCGACGGCAACGAGGACAACAACGGCAAAGAACAATACACTTGCATACAGAGCACAATGCACGCACGTGAAAATGTATGAAATCAAATGCATTTCAACCGCTTTCTTCAGAAGTAGGACGTGGAACTGCTAAGTGTTACGGTCTGACGAGAACGTGAGCGCTGCTACAGATTTTATCTTAATTTTGTTTGATATGATTGCATTTGGATGTCAGTTTGCTGCCATCAAAGTTAAAACTCAATAGTGAATTCCAAACTGTTGCTGAATATGGACAAATATGAACAAACGAGTAGACAATAATAACAATAACATTTATATAGCGCCTATATCTAAATAGTTCTAAGCGCGCTTTACATTGTTGTAATCAAAATAAATATTTACATTAAAAAATGTATTACAAATTTAAAAATCTAAAAAATAAAAATGAAAAAACAAAAACAAGAAACAAAAGCAAAAAAGCAATAAAAAGGCAATCAAAAGAAATGCAATATAGAGCTTATAGGCAGAAATAAATAAATGTGTCTTTAGTTTAGTTTTAAAAATCAAGAGATTTGTGGAAGACCTTGTGTGGAGGGGGAGACGGTTTCACAATGTCGGGGCAGCTACAAGAAAAGGCCCGGTCTCCATAATTAACGGTGCGACTGCGGGGAACACTCAACTGACATAATGAAGACGATCTGAGGCTCCTGGAGGGTTGATACTTCTGCATAAGTTTACTTAAATAAGGAGCTAAGTCATATTGAGATTTAAAAGTAATCAAAACGATCTTAAATTCAATTCTTTGCTCAATTGGCAGCCAGTGAAGTTCCCTCAAAATAGGGGTGACGTGGTCATACTTGCGCGTATAGGTTAGTAGCCGTGCGGCCGCGTTCTGGACGTACTGTAACTTCTGTGTGAGATTTTTCGGGAGACCATACAACAGAGAGTTACAGTGATCAAGTTTCGAAGTTCAGTGATACGAAGTTCAGTGATACGTCGTCGAGCTCATTGCCTTCGTCGCTGCTTTTAAAGGTCTCCATTACGGCCCGTTCACACGACGCAATTTCAGCTGCGATTTTAAGGTGCGATTTCTGTGGCGATCTCATGGCCGTGCATATCGTGCGATGTGAACGGCCGGTGATCGTATGGCGATGTCCCCGGCGTTTTGAGCATTTTCGAATTCCACTGCGATGCGGGTGCGATTTCTTCAGATCGCCAACAAACGAACAAATATCGCAGAGCCGTTCACACACCGGGCAACATGACGTCGACGATCGCCGCAAAAATCGCACTCGAAAAAATCGCATCCGACATGCTTACGACAGAAAATCGTAGTGTATGTAAGTCGGCCTTTAGGGTATAAAATTGAGATGCCAAATTTGCAAGCTTTGCTCGCAGGCTTAGTATAAAACAAACTCATCACTAGAGTGGCATAACAATCAATCATGGCCTTTTCCCGCCTATAGCTTAAAAGACGATAATCTTATAGTGTTTTTTGATGATTCGGATTTCTTAAAAGGAGAATGTCGCGATTCACATCAGATAAGCATACATTTTGAGTATTTTGATTTGTTATCGGGCGGATGGAAATGGAATGCAAACTGCCCTTTTAGATTTATTACCAAGCTGAACTATTTTCAAACTTGGAAATTTCGGATAGCGAAAGCTTTAAAAATCTTACATAGGAATGCTTATATAATGCGAATTTTAGTTCCATTTTCTTTCTCAGACTACTGCAATTACAGATTCTGTGTTATTTATGCAGAATACTGGTCTAATTTTATAGAATTTTGTTACAATAACTGTGAAATAGCCTTTGCGAGCTTGTATTTTTGTTTTGAATGGCTACATCTTGCACTGGATGGAAAATAGTTAGACTCTTTGAAAAAGGTTAAATATGTGGTACATAAATTAAAATAACATAACATAACATAACAGAAACCTTTATTTAATTATAAGGCTCAGGCTGGCTCTTTCAGATTGAATAAAACAACCTGTTATCAACAGGAGCCCTGAGCCCTGGTAAAAATGGCACGATTAAAACAGTCTGTGTCGAGTATCACAATAAGGAAAATTTACTGTTATTAAGCGCAAGGGATTGTGGTAAAGCCGCAAGGGATTGTGGTAAAGCCAGTTCCAGGTTGTATATCTTAAGAGTCTGTAAGTACTATGGCTACTCCCTTCAAGAGCTCACTCTACTATTTAATAGCCTCATTATGTCACTTTTTACCTATGCAATTGAGGTTTGGGCCTCTGCCCATTATAACAAATATCTTTCATGCATCGATAGGTTTTGCAAACGGGCTACACGTTATGGCTACACTAGTGAGTATACTCCCATTGCTGATATAATAACAAAAAGGGACAGAACTCTCTGGAACAAAATAACTGCGGTCAGCATCCATCCCCTTAATGAACTTCTCCCCCCGCAGAGATGCAGAAGTACGCGGAAGAAAGGTCATAATTACATCTTGCCTCGAGTAAGAACTGAGAGGTTCAAGAGATGTTTTGTAAATAGGTGCCTCTTCAATTTTATATAACATTATGTACATATTGTATAAATTTTGATGTAGTTTTTTGTTTTCAATTAATATTTATGGAATTGTAAGCCCACACGTATGCCTGCGGGTATGTTCCCTTTGAATGTATATTCTTAATAAAGATCTTTATTATTATTATTATTATTATTGTTGTTGATGGGCATTTAAAGTAGTATAGGGCGCACCGAATTACCCTTATTTTTGCGGGTGAGCAGAAGCTCCCTTCCGGTGAGGATGGTGAGGATGACGTCACTTCCGGTGAGGATGATTTTGGTAAGCAGGAGCTCACTTCCGGTGAATATGGCGAAGAGCCGTGACCTCAGTCAATTTTGGGTAACCCATTAAAGGAATATGTAATGAGGTCTGTCCTTATTTTTGCGGGTGAGCAGGAGCCCACTTCTGGTGACGAGCCGAGGAGCCATGACGTCGCAAATGAAGAATCTTCACCGTTTTCCTCACTATCTTCACCATCTTCCTCACCATTCTCACCGAAAGTGACGTCATCCTCACCGGAAGTGAGCTCCTGCTCACCCCGCACCCGCATGCTCATCCACAAAAATAAGGGTAATTTTGTGCGCCCTATACTACTCTTTAAACTAACAGTTTGCTTGTTTAGCCATTCTACGGGGGCTCACGCGACCAATTAGTATTTAGAGCGCTTTTCCTTGCATTTGCAGGTTTTCTTTCTGAAAACAATGAAGTATTCTTTCGATATTCTACTAGGAATGGCATTCATAAGATGATACCGTCCTCCCAAAATTGATTGATAGATTTTGATTGATAGTATTAATTTGGGAAGGCCTATTGGGATCTTTCATTTCCATGTGCATTTCTTAGGCCCTGGGCATCTCTTTCGCTAAATCTTTTTTTTTTTTGCTAACAATAAATCTCATTTCTCCTAGTCTCCCTCGCAGCCCGATCTTTGAGTCGGTCACGCAACGATTCCCTCCCCACGAACGGCTGCTCACATTCGAACCACATTCCTTCCTGGCCTACCAGCCAATCACATTCGAGGTTCCATATATCGGAACTTTTCCCCGCCAGTCCGACTCATCCAATCAGAGGTCTTGTCTTAAACTGTGACGTCTTTTTTTAAATTCATTTACCGTTTCAAGCTTGAAATATTTCCAGTCAAATCATATAATTCGAAACATAGAAACAGAAACTATCTGTTAGATTAACAGAAAAGTACAATTTCCGATAAGTTTTCTTCACATTTTGAACGTTCGGACGTGATTGCCGGTTTGTTTACATTTTTAAGTTCTAACGGTTTCATTCTAACGAAGCGAAACGCACACACGTGGGCAGTGGGGGCTTTTCATTGGCTGGCATCTTTCTGTTTTGTCTGGTTGCCTTGGAAATGTCTCGAAAGTGAATATTTCGTCTTGGATGATTCAGAACAAAGGGAAAGAAATGTGGTTCGAATGTGAGCAGCCGTTCGTGGGGAGGGAAGCGTCGCGTGACCGACACAAAGAACGGGCTGCGAGGGAGACTACATTTCTCCCCCCCCCCTCTCTAAAAAAAAATATATTCAAATTAAGGTAATTATATGTACTTTTCTAGAAGGAAATGCAAAACATTGTATGTTATTTTACTGCATAAACCCTTTGACGACGGCGTAGAGTTTTCGCAAATGCACGACAACCAACCCTTCCCCCTCAGTATTCAATAAATACCATTCAAGGACAGCTCTCGTGACCATGATACTTAAAGGCCCATCACCAACCGACAGCCTTTGCGGACTATTAGCCAATCAGAGCACCCGAAAAACAATGGATCAATCTGAAAACAAAAGAAAACGGGGCGCAAAGGCTCCCGGTTGGTGATGGGCCTGCCTTTAAGGCTCTCAGTGCGTTCACATTCGTCAAATAAACACGTTTTATTATATATTCAGAACTCGAACTTTAAACCTGAGGTGCAATTTGGTACAAATGTCACAACACTGATATTATTAGAGACAAACAACACATTGGCAGTTGTAATGTTTCACAGGAAGTGAAAATGGACGAGATAAATTTTGAAACACCAATTAGTGAATGCAGTATCAGACATTCCACGAGGCCATGTTAGTATTGGAGAAGCCATTTTTAACGGACAGCCAGTCACGCTGTACAAAACACCTAAATGTCGTGTACTTTTTCTCCATTTCTCAGAATGCTGGGGACTGATTAATAATTCAGCAGTTTCTCAAAGAGTTACAGCTAAAAGCGCTGCACCGTGACCCACGTTTTCAAAAACATCAAATTATGTTTTGATTTTTTGACTTTGCTTTTCCGCCAATCAAGCTATTTGGGCCAATGAAACTCTTGCGGACCCTGTTTCGCCTAGTGCAGTCAACTGGCTTCCCTCTGAACTAAAACCAGACAACGTCGCGACGGAAAGCCAGGCGACTGCACTAGGCGAAACAGGGCAAGAATCCGATTGGTCAAAGATCGTAAGCGGTATCCCAGAGGTGATCTCAAGGTAGAATAACACCTTGTGTTCACTTTTTTAGAGGAACCCTTTTTGTTTACGCACCTTCACCAGTCACATAAGTACCAAACTTCAGCTAGTAAGTTTCAGTGTGCACACAGACATGAATAATTAGATGATCGAGCACAAAACAAAAGATTGTGCATTGTCAATGCCCCTCTCGACATCTAGCCTGCGTAATTATGAGCGTCCTTTGAAGTTTACCGAGCTTCCTAACCATTCCACTCTATTAACATGCTATTACAGCCATTCTCAGTTACCGGGAAAAGAGCTTGCAAGCGAAAACTCGTTTTTTCTGTCTTGTCTGAGCGAGACAAGCCGGCGAAAGCACGTGCGTTGCCATGGAAACAAGCAAGCCGGCGACCGCGTGTAACTGAGAATGGCTGTAACAGATGGTTTATCCATCTATAACATATAAATAAGGTATATTCACTTGTTGACCTGGCTGTGGGCGTCCAACGCACAGGAGTAGATGAATTTTTAGATTGTGTTTTTTATATTTTCCGCGAAAACCAGTAGCCTGGTTTTTCACCCGTTAACACACGTGGTTGCGAGAGAAAAGAAACACTGAATGCCAACTTCCAAAAGCGTGCCCTTGCGTGCTCTATCAAGTCAATTTTTTTCCTCCCGGAACGAGTGTTGGAGTGTGGGAAAAAAGACGGCTTAAAATTCAGTCATGAAAATTAGTTGTCATGGCTATAAACTATGTCCCTTCTCACAAAAGAAAGATGGCGGAGCTGTGAGCGTTGAACCAAACATTCTCACTCATTTTCAAGTACAATTCAAAATACACCATCTAGACTCTTCTACTCCTGTGTACATGGTTAGACCTATTGGAGTAGATGGAGGCTCCTGTTGATTGGCTCCTGACTCTTCAACCCCTGTGCATATGACTAGACCTATAGGCGTTTATCACGCAATATATATTAATAATATATAATAGTTATCAGCAAATGAAGTTTCCAATTTCCAACTTTCCAAGTATGCAGTTTCCAATTCTACTCATCCGTATTAGTACAACTGCAAAGTTTCAAAAGAATAACTTGAAAACTGGCTGAGATATGAATTTTCAAAACTTCGTATTCTGGCTTACTTTTTACAAAAAAAAGTACGGGCAAGTACGTCAAGTCGAGGCTGCCTCGTTTCGATGTATTTTCCCATACATTTCTTGTAAGAAAAATAAGTCAGAATAAGAAGTTTTGAAATTTATATCCCAGTCAGTATTCAAGCAATCTTCACCAAACTTTGCAGTTTTACTAATATGGATGTGTAGAATTGAATACTGGATTTCATTTACTGATAATTATTATATATTATTAATCAATATTGCGTGATAACGGCCTATTGGTGTGAATGGAAGCTCCTGTTGATGGGTTTCTGCATGAACTGGATACGATAACGAAAGCGCTAATAGAAACACACACTTTTGAGGTAATTCAATCACTTTCATCACTTATTGGAAATAGGAGTTGTGTTCATTTTCTACTTCATGATTTCTCAATATGTCTTCTCAGCGCTAATAGGAAACCACCACAGGCAGGCAAAAGGAAGCTGATGTCTGATGTTTATTTCATAGAATAATTGCTTGAGACGTGAGCTCTCTCTTAAGGCAGCACCTGATCCGTTTATTACTACTAAATGAATTCTAATTTGGAAGGAAATAACCCACATCCTTTTGATGACAAATTCAATCAAAGTAAACTGGAAAACTCTAAAGTTTAATTGTAAATTGTCTAAGCTGTTTTATCAACAGAGGTAATCGGCCCAGCACAACAACATCCCTTCTTCTTAGCAAAATAATCCATTTGAATAAGAACTGCAAATGTTTATCTTCATGTAAGAAGATACTGTGGCTTATCCAATTTTCTAGATATTTTTAACTAGAAAGATATTTCCAAGTCTTGTGTTTCCATTTATTTAAAATTGCCAATAACGTGTTCGATCTATCGAGTATATTTTATATTGCTGCAATCTAGTGATACGTAAGCTTTCATTTATGCTTTTATAAAGGCTTGAAGGAATGAATAATTTTTATTTCTATTCGTTAAAGAGCAAACGACATTTGCGAATGATGGCGAGAATCCGCAAAAAAAATCCCCATCCCTGAATTAGCTGACGTATAATCCTAAAATTTTGCATGGTTAAACAAAGCAAGGTACTCTGTTAGTTCGCTGTCAATATGTTTTTGAAATGAAAAGCCAAGCAGATCCTGAAATGTATCAAAGTGCACTTGTAATGTACAGATATAGGCAGCGCCTAAAACCGGAGCTCCCGATAGGATTTTGTTAGCAGAATGGGGAATTTTAATCTGGAAATCCGATGTGAATACTGACATACTGAAGAACCTGTCTATGGCAACGTTGCTAACGACACCGCGAAATTATCAATTCTGAAGTCACGCTATCTGTCTATGGGGCTTCGCCCAAGATAAGAGCGGAGCAGTGCTAATGAGACTTGAGACTTCAATTTTGTGCAAAATGTTGCCAAAACCGGCACAATCTACTGAAAAATCTAGAGCGCTTTGAAAGGCATGTTAAATAACTTGCATATCAGATTCGTATTGATAATTTTGTTAAAAGATTCAAGTGCTTAAAAATCGATCATTCTCTCCTTAGACAGCTTGGCTCTTGTTTTCGACTGAAGATATCGCATAACTTGCTGCTCTGCAGCAAAGAAAATAAATATATCGGTTATTCAGCAACTGTATTACATTGTTTAAGAAGGCACTTGAATCGAAATGTGACTTTGAACTTCAAACCACTTAGTGCAGAGACGAAAAAGAGGCGAACAATGAAGATTTACACTTAAATAAGACAACAGAACAGCTAGTGGACGTTACAAGACGGTAATAAATTGCTTCTTCAAATTTCACGGATAAATGAACGCAACGTTTACAAAATCAGTTGTTGAAATGCTGCTTGCCCTCTACGGGTAACAATTTCTCATAGGTATATTCTTGATAATTTCAAGTTTGAATTTCAGAACAAGATAACATCTTTGAAAATCAAGTTTTCAAGGTTTTGAAACAAAGGTTATGCCTGATAAAGATTATCATCTTTTAAGCCAGAGACACTTATAGGATTTTTTTTGCGTTTCATTTCTTTTTTAATTATAGAAACTAGCTTTTCTTGTAAATCTTTCACAAACAGGAAGAAGAACAGATGGCGACAGATGTCACAAGTTTAAGAGCTTTTGGAGAAATAAAAAATTCAAATTGATCATTTCATTTCGTGTGCGGCGCAGTGTGACTAAGCATTTCAAGAGGACACGACAAGAATCAAGCAAAACAAAAACAAAACAGACATTCCCACCCAATGTTGCCAAGACCTACGGACGGCAAACGTCGTACCAGAGTCGCGCCGTTCCAATGCAAAACAATAGAAAGTTTTCAATTATAAAGTCTAATGAAGCGACATCCTTTGAAAAAGGAATGGTTCGGCAGAAGGAGAGCGACTGAATTTCGACGTTTAGTCTCCTATCTAAAAAAATTAATATGTATGACAGTGTGAATGCGGTATGACAAAACGCACGAATTTACATTTAATTTGAAACAAACTAGCGAACACCTACAGCTACACGAACGCAATAATGAGTCTAACTAGCTCTACTTCAAAATATTGACTGAAAACAGCAAAGATATTCAAATTATAGCAAATGCTCTTTTTGTGTAGTCAGTCAACTGAGAACAAGGTTGTTAGTTTAGCAGGTGAGATGAGGGAAGGGTAGCTCACTAAATCACCAGTAAAGACACTAATACAATTCTAGCCGATTTTTCGACTTTGTCGAGGGATTTCTTTCTCGTGGCATGATAAACTACCGTCGTAGAGATCGTTTATTACATTCAATAGTAGTTTAAAACTTAACTATTATTTAATATATTGCTAAACGAGTTTGTTCATAACCTTAATAGTTATAGATTTGAGATAGATTTGAAACTTAGTGGAACGATAACTACCTGCTTGTCGCCTTACCTTTTTGCGTACGTTTTTGCTATTTATCTCTCAATTTCCCGTCAGATGTTTAAGCTTGACAGTGTTCAACTTGTTCTTCAAACCTCTCTCAGGAATCGTGACTAAAACAAATTGGCGCCTCTTTGATGGCAATTTAGGTTTAAATCTGCTGTTCAAAAATGCTCACCCTTGTTCTCAGAAGTTAATAAGCACTGAAGGTAAAAAGCCGAATAAGCTGGCATGCACTGTCAGCAGGTTACGAGGTAAATTCCGATTTTGCCGCGAAAAAGCTCCTAAAGGAGGCAGAAAGATATAAACAATCTTGTATCCCGCTGTTTCCAAATAAATTGACAGCATTATTTTTTATGTTCCTGCCGAATGGCGGTCCTAACCCACGCCAAGTTTGGCGTTTGTCAGCACGCGAGCGTGCAGCCCTTTTTGAATCGGCTATCTAGTGCTGTGAAGTGGTCGATTCTGATTGGTTTAGAGGAGAGGGATTTTCTCCTAAGAAATCTCATTACAAATGGAGAGCAAATTAAGAAGCTCTTAAGATAACACACTCGACGTATAAAAGCAACAGAATCATATTTTTTAGGGAAAGGCGGGCCTCGATCCTTTTGAAACTCCATTTGGCCACTAATTCAGTTTATTCCAATTTCGCTCACGCCTAGCCTGCTGGCAGGCGTTGGGGAGAGTAGTTCGCGAGTTTGCTTTCGCATGGCCGCCATCTTGGATTTTGTCACATTTTGTCACAAATCCAAGATGGCGGCCACGCGATAGCAAACTCGCGTTTCTCGACCTAAAACTACTCTCCAACGCCTGCGATCAGGCTAGCTCACGCCTTACGTGATCATGTGTTCGAATTGTTGTCTTTGATTACGAAATTGAAAAATAAAATTACGGACAAAGTTCCCTGCTAACAGAGGCCTCTTTTCTCTGCATTTTGCTGGCTGAGGGTCGCCTCAAGAAACGGTAAGCAAACCGTCCAAGGTTGTGGACGGCGGCAAAACAAAGCTAGTTTCGACCCAGTGCAGATATCTCTTTTCCTCGCGACCCTCAGCCAGCGAAAAGCAGAGAAAAGAGGCCTCTGCTAGCAGGGAACGGACAAAGACCTGAGGTACTTGAATGTAAAATTTAACAACGAGGTTGCGCTTTTAGGTCACGCGAATTTTTAACAATTTTAAATGTCTTATTCGGTCACACTAGATATTGCGTTCACACTAGCTCAAAAATTATCCTAACACTTCCACGCCCAGAGGCTATCAACCTCCCAACGATATCAAGGCATTAGCCGTATTCACACTAGAGACGGAAAACTCGTCTGAGACGAGTTTCTCGTCAGAAAAAGTTCCTGCTTTATGTCAATTCTGCTCAGAAACACTTGCTTGTTATCTGTCTAAACTTTCTCCGTCAAAAACATTGTTTTCGCGTGATCACAGAAGAACAGGGAACCATATTCAAGGCGAGAAACTCGTCTCAGACGGGAAACTCGTCTCTTGTGTGAATACAGCTATTCTCAAGAAAACAAGAGAGGAGAATTCATGGAACATCCACTAAGTAACGAGATACAACACCAAATTCTCCCATCAAGTGTATAGGGAAGTGTATTGTTTGAGTAAGGAGAAGTACGAGTTAGGTATTAGGAGTGAAAGGGTTAACTATTCAAGTTGCTTCTAAGATAGTTTCACTCCCAATATGTTATTCTCCACTAGCCATGTCAATTCTAGCTTGTTTGTTTAGCTTCTGTAGAAGTATCTCATCTGAATACAGTACGCTAGTTATTTAGGTCAGTAGAACATTGCTGTATTTTCATCATCGACAATGACAATGTATCGGTCAGATATACGGATTAAAGATTATTATTCAATGTGAATTCGAATTTACTTGCGTTAATAGCTCCATGAAGTTACAGAGCCGGTCGGCTTCAATTTTGAGTGAAACATTCTAAAATAGTAATGTTCGCTCCCAATATGTTATTCACTACTAGCAGTGCCTGGCAGGGGAGCCAAATGGTCGCAATTGGCGACTAGAGATTTAGGGTTTGGCGAGCGACAATTCTTCAACCCCGTACCTTTCCAGGGTGTAGGTTTATAAAACATCCCTTAGCTGTCAGCAGGAAATTAGTCTCGGGTGTTTCGAGAATCAAAATCAAGGGTTTATACAACTTCGCACCTAATCGATGACTCCGTAAACCAATCGGGATCGGTCTTATTTTGCTAGCCTTATGTTAGCTCTGCACATATCACCTCACTTATGCTGGTCAGCCAATCACAAACGAGATCAACTGTTCTGATATTCTACGGTATCGGGTCAATGTCTTCATCGGCGGCGATATCATGGACAGCTCATATAATACTCGCAAAATGAAATTGCCCTACTTTGCAATATTTCTCTTTCTGCGTGTTATATTTAAGCAATAAAAGTACTTTCCGCGTGCTCTCTGCTTTCTTACAAACACGAGGGAGATGTTGGGAGAACTGATCAAAACTTGAAAGACACGAGCCGAAGGCGAGTGTCTTTCAAGTTTTATCAGTTCGACCAACATTCCCCGAGTGTTTGTAAGAAACCAGAGAGCACGCAGAAAGTATTTTTATTGCTTGTAGAAAATAACATACATACGCGCGACAGCGTTGCGTGACAATCGTGTTTCTCAGGTCTCTTACAAACACGCTTTTTAACCAATCAGAATGCGCACATTCACAATACAACATAGGTGTTATTTTCTAAATTTTCGTCAAATATATAAGAAGAACTTTAAATGTCCATTGAGAGTTGTCCATTTTAAAGTTATCAGATATACATCATACAATTGTCATATTTGGTCTGATTAAGGCCATTAGATATGGTCGAAATATAGGTTCGATATGAAAAAGAAATGTTGTTTCTTTTTTTGTGTTTTAGTATATACATTGATCTTGAGGAGATTTTTGCACTAATGGATACTTGTGATAAGTATATATTTGTCATGCCTATGTCCGTTGAAAGTAGAGCGCATTTCACATGACTGTCAAGACTTGTTATGTTATTGCGATTGCTTTGCATATTTCGCTGTTCCGCAGTTAGTTGGTACCGGAAAGAAGCAGATAGACGTTGTGAGCAAATATTTGCTTTATAGGAAATCAGAAAAATATAAACTTTGAAGAAAGTAAAACCCGCATATGAGAACGTAGAATTTCTAAGGACCGGCAATAGTTAGTAGAGGAGACTAACCATGGTCAGGCTAAACAGGTTCCTATATTTTAGGGTAGTTTTTCACGATTCAGGGTCATTTGGTTCTTGATAGGTTTTGTATTTTTCAGATGCTGTCGCAGCATAACTATTAGCAGAGATATTGTATTATATTCACTCGGGAATTTG
The DNA here is from genome assembly GCA_033964015.1 of Scolanthus callimorphus. Lineage (NCBI taxonomy): Eukaryota > Metazoa > Cnidaria > Anthozoa > Actiniaria > Edwardsiidae > Scolanthus > Scolanthus callimorphus. The sequence continues at coordinate 78,240 of JAWWUD010000161.1, forward strand.
CCGCGAAATTCGACCGTGCGTGATAAGTTACCGCCATACTCCCTCAGGACTTCCCTTTCGTGGTACGTCTCTAGTGTCGACCTATTGAAGAATTCACGAGTCTAGCTTTCTGGGCATTTCGACATATCCTCGCAACTCAGGAAGTCTTGCAGAATTTTCGACCCTCCCACCTCCCCTTCGGCGACGTAGCTCATCCGCAAATCATATCAACTTTATTTACTCATGAAGCTATTGTTATTTGGCGTTTTACATATAGTATAGGTATAGAGTAAGTTTGTATTTTGGTGAAAAAAAAAGTGCGAGCAAGGAGACCAAGTGAACTATCCAGTTTTCTAGTTAGCCTTCTCATTATTAAAAGTTTACTTTTTTGAGCAGATGAAAAAGAACGCTGAAACCTCCCCAAAAAAAAAGAAAGAAAGAAAGAAAAAAAAATATAAAAGAGCTTAATCAGGTTATTAGTACAGCAAATATATGATTTTATGGTTTTCTATTAAGTCCTTGAACAAACAGTAGATGATGCTTAGCAAGTTCTAGAAAAGCAAAAACGCTAGAATTCTTAACCGAGATGGTAATTCTTTCCAGATATCAGACGCCATGAAAGCAATTGAATGCTTGCCTATATTGTTCTTACTCTGGGTTTGCCCCGCGTTCTTGGGGCATCCAGCCCCTAGTTATTGCCTCGCCGAAATCGGTTTCCCATAATTTAATAACGCAGAGACAATAAGCTGGGGGTCCGAATGAGATGGTTTACTATTAGCACTTTTTTAACAATAACAATGCTTGCCTTGTTTGCTAAACAATAACATTCAGAGCAAAACTTTTGGTGAGTTTGTATTGTAATTAAAAAATAATATGTACGAAAATAAGAACCAAATCTCAAAATTTTCGTTAATTATCTATACTATTATAATCGGGTTGTCTGCGCAGACAGCCCGATTGTTCACAAACCCGAAGTTCACAAACCTGAAGAGAAGGTGGAAATCGGGACAGTGGGCGTGTTTTGGTTTGAAAAGATTCACCCTGGGCTAAGTTCTAATTCATAGTTCCGACCTGTCATTCAAAGCCATAGTTACTGTTGTTATGTCCCACAAACAAACCAGAGTTTTCCTTTAAAAAAGTCCAAAAATATTCCGATCCCGCTTTGGTTTACCAGATATCTTTATCTTCGGATCATCGAAGTTTATACTGTCGTAAATGGCAAAAAAGTGCTGTAAATCGGATTGATTTCGGAAGTCCTGAAATACTGTTTGTGGGACACGATCAGTTCCCGTGGGAGAACCTTTCCAACTCTGATTGGTATCTCCAGATAGCGTGAAATGGTTTCATTGTTTGATCGGAACTATGAATTCAAGCGATTTCTTAAGCGAGGGACAAAAGCTGCCATCGCCGCCATGTTGAAATCTCCCACAGAAACTAAAAACGAACTCAGTTCGCACAGCCAAAAGCACCATAGTCATCCAGACCTAAATGGTTCTCTCACAGATTACTTGCAGGAATGTGCAGGGATAATTCTTATTCGAAAGCTTTAAGCTGAGAAAATTTTCATTCAGCCTGAACAAACGTACACCACTGCCTTGCTTTCCTGAGCGCGCGCTAAGGCGAAATGACGCATTTACACAAAGCAAAGCCATGAATAATATTCTCTAAGTGTAAATCCTGACGCTGTATCGCAAAACGAAGGACACAAACCCAAAGAGAAGGAGGAAATCTCTCCAGTTGGCGTGTTTTTGTTGGAAAAGATTCACTTTCTGGCTAAGTATCTAATTCAAGCGATTTTTTCAGCGAGGGACAAAGCCGCCATCGCGGTCATGTTGAAATCTCCCACATAAACTAAAAAAGAAATGAGATCCCTCAGCCGAAAGCACCATTGACATCCAAACCTAAATGGTTCTATTACAGATTACTTACAATTATGTGCAAGGATAATTCTAATTCCGAAAATTTGAGCTGATAATAATGTTCATTCAAGTTTGAACAAACTTACTCCGCTGTAGGTTACTGTACTCGAATCTAAATGGCAGCCATTTTTGTATACAAGAACAATTCTCATTTTTCAGGCTCCATATGTTCTTATGTATGAGGTACATTTTTGACCAAATTTCAGCCTGAGTGTTCTTAATCCACTTGTTCTTTTATGCGGGTTTTTACTGTATTGTTTTGATTATTCATTCCAAAAATGCAGTTTTCAATTCAATGTTTAAAATTTTTAATATTTATTTTGATATCTGAGTACAAGAGTTCACCTAGAGTTATTATTTGAAGTATAAAATCTACAGTATTAAATTGAGGAATGCATTTTTGAAATGAATAATAAAAATAGTGCAGTAATGAATTGAATATTCCACTCTAGGGGCACGCTTCATAGTTTTTGACTGAAGGGCCGATCTGGTGTTCCAAATAATTGAGTAGATGCTGCTTTCACTCTACTAACATCTAACATCTATCTGGCTTGTTTCGAGTATAAAATAATTGAGTAGAAAGTGCTGCTCTTACTCTACTAACAATACAAGTAGTTTGATTTGCGTATAAAATAATTGAGAAGAAAGTGCCACTTTCCCTCCACTAACATCTACAAGTGGCTTGATTTGAGTATAAAGTAATTGAGTAGAAGGTGCTGCTTTCCCTCTACTAACATCTACAAGTGGCTTGATTTGAGTATAAAATAATTGAGAAGAAAGTGCTACTTTTAGGCCTACGGCAAACGCCGTGCCAGAGTCGCGCCGTTCCAATACAAAACAATAGAAAGTTCTTGATTATAAAGAATAATGAAGCGGCATCCTTTGAAAAAGGAAAGGTTCGACAGAAGAAGAGCGACTGAAGTTCGGCGTTTGCCGTAGGCCTTAGTCTCTACTAACATCTACGAGTGGCTTGATTTGTGTATAAAATAACTGAGTAAAAATGTCTGCTTTTACCCTACTAAATTCATGTGGCTTGATTTGCGTCTTCTAGGATAAAGACGTTAAACCGTAGGCACCGTGGCTTGAAATAGTTTTGAAAACACTAACAGCGGTGGCTCGATCCAAAATGGATGCAACGTCCCAATAAAATCGAAGACAAATAGAGAGAAAGGACAAAATAGTAGTTACCGTCTCTCGCACGCACTACACTAACTTAAATTAGAGGGACGTAGAAGAACCACGCGGACGCAGGTCCGAGTTAGGTAGGGGTCGCGGCCAAAATTTCATTTTTTGGTTAATATATAACAAACTTATATTCAGAAACTCTGCATGAACCTTACCTTTAGATTTGTATTTTTGCCTTGACAATGGCGTTAAGATGACGCCGAAACGTCGGATGTTATTATCATTCGTTTTTGCCGTTTTATGTAAACTTTTATTTATTATTGAAAATAGTATAAATAATAAATTACATCATAAACTGATCCGCCTATAGCTAAGCTAATCGTGGCGGATCAGTATCACACATTTCGGTATAGCTCCGAAATGCCACGAAGTTCGACAAAAATCAAGAGATGCAGCATATTCCGCGACAAATAGTGTACTATCTGTTCGCAATCCAATTCCATCCGCTCGATAACACACGAAAATACTCCAAATCTGTACTTATATTGCACCTCTGCACTTACCAAAGCTACCCTTAAGGAAATTCGTATTCGGCCTTGGAAGCACTAGGTCAGTTTCACGGTTTCTCAGGTTATATTTATCCCTGTATCCTGTAGCCTCGTAAAGCTTTCCCTAAGGTTAGGTGCGGAGTAGAGATGGGTTTTACCCTGTATACGTCAGACGAAGCTTGCTTGTCCAAGCGATTGGAGTCCGACAACAGTCCGATCCAGTTCGACAGGGTTTCGAGACAGCAAAACCCAGTCACGTGCAAGGCAAGTAACGTACTTTGTGCCGGCAGACCGACGGGAGGTCCGACTTTCAGAAATCTGGCAACGGTAGGTCGTTTTCGCTCGATTTGTTTTAGTTGAAATTTGCGTGTTTTGGTTGAATAAATCATCTTTGGAGTTGGAGTATATCTTCAATTTTAGTGTGCCAGGAACCAAATTTCTCAGAGTTTGTGTGAAATGTGATTTTTTGGCGATTTAGTGAATGTCACGCGCAAATTCCGTTTCGCCCGAGACGGTTGAAGACTCCCACCTTTACTAACGTATATAAGGAGAAAGAGGGCAGTTCTCGTTGAAAAGCGAAAAAACACCCTAAACATGCTTGAATTCGCCCCAGATTTCACGTGGACAAAGTTGAAGAATCCCTCAACATAAAACAAGTAGCTTTTTTACGATATTTTTTACTTAACTTAGTTTTTGAACACATTATTTGTCTATGTTGTAGATCGTACAGAAAAACATCGACGAACCGTCACGCGCGGCCAACAGAAAAGGGATCTGGACACCACAAAGTACAAACACTGAACTTGGGCCACCTGTGATGTTACTGGGCATTTATATATTATTATGACCTTATAATCCTCAGTTCATTTCTCTTTTTCTAACTTGATTTATTTAAAATTTGTATTCCTTCAATCAATTTAAAGCGCATTTGAACCTAGGAAAAGGCGCTATATAAATTGATAATCAAGCAATCGACGTTAAAAACTATGAACGTGCACTATGATGATGATGAATTTATAATATCTATATTGTATGTTTGCTATTCATTATTCTTTTGATGACGAGATGTTGAAAATAAAGAAATATACTTATATCATGAAAAAGTCCAACAATTTTTTTTGTAATCAATTCAACAGTTATACTAAAATAATTAGTCGCCTCAGGTTCCGTGATTATTATCGAGGAATAGTCACTTCGATATTCTCCTATAATCATGTCGCCTTTCGGTTAATAATTGCTTTAATATTTTAAAATATCAAGATTATTATATTGGGAGTTAAGCTCAAAACTACGGTTCTTGTTTATCAGGGGAAGAAAAGCGAAGGACAGCGCTAACGTGTTTCATTATTTTTGAAGGGAAATCTAGTAGCCTTAAAAAATAAAATGAGAAATGCAATCACTAAAATCTATGGCACTAAAGCGTACTATGGTATGTAAAGAGGTTTTCGGAATTACTGCTCCTGCAGTATCAATTTGAACTGGAAAATTATAAAATAATGAATATCTTATAAAACGATAAGTGGCGGTGAAACGCGTAAATGAAGTATTGTTTTTCACTCTGGTGCCGAGACAGGTTTTTGGCCAGACGATTATCACTGCCTTATTAATTTCCAATTGGTCAAACTAAACTTTTACATCAAACGTCAAAAGTCAAGAGATTTAGAGTCAAAAGGCATGAATCGTGCCCCCCTAGAGTGGAATATTAAATTTTATTATTATTATTATTATTATTATTATTATTTATTATTATTAACTGAAAAAGGTGCTTCTAACTGGCTCACGGTCCTCCCGTTAAAGGACTTGGGCTACAATCTGAATAAAGGCGAGTTCCGGGATGCTGTAAAGCTCAGGTACGATTGGGACATTGACGATAAGCCGACAGTGTGCGTGTGCGGTGACGCCTTTACAATCGATCACGCAATGATCTGCAGGAGAGGCGGGTTCATAATTCAGCGCCATAATGAGCTCCGTGACCTTGAGGCTGAGTTGCTAAAGATGGTCTGCAGTGACGTCGAAATAGAGCCCGTCCTTCAAGAACTGTCTGGCGAGAGGCTACCAAGGGGCGCTAACACAGCGCCAGATGCTCGTCTAGATATACATGCTCGGGGGTTTTGGGAGAAGCAGAGGTCCGCGTTCTTCGATGTAAGGGTGTGTCACCCCAACGCGGATTCCTACAAGGACCAAACCCCCAAGCAGATCTACCGTAACCATGAGAACGAGAAGAAGAGGGCTTACGCAGACAGGGTTCTGGAGGTGGAACAGGGAACTTTCACTCCACTAGTATTTACATCCACCGGGGGAATGGGCGAGGAATGTAAAAGGTTCCATAGTAGGCTAGCTGAATTAATCGCAGCAAAGAAAGGGGAGGATTACGGAACTACGGTGTCATGGATCAGATCAAGAGTCTCGTTTGCGATCCTCCGATCCGCCTTAATATGTCTAAGGGGATCAAGAACTGTGAAGAGGAACATTAATATTTATGACGTGGACTTTCAAGTAGAGAATTCCCTTACAGCAATTTAGGTTGAATATTTTTATTATTTATTTTTTCTTATTATTATTCTCGGGGTCGCTATTATTATTGTATATATATATATTTTTTATACTTTTAAAGACACTTTTTTATAACAATATGTAATTGTACATAGTTTTAGATTTTTACTAGATTGTGAATAAAGAGTTATTATTATTAATTATTATTATTATTAATTATTATTATTATTATTATTATTATTATTATTATTATTATGAAGAGAAAAAGCCGCTCTTCAATGCGGCCATTCCATCTCCCCACCAAGCATTGCTGGGGAGGTCACCGTCCCTCTTTCTTGTGTACAGTATATGAGTAGATAATAAATAGATAAATAAAAATAAAAATCGAAATTAAATATAGACGGCTGCCTATTCCAGTTGCACGACTCCTCCGAGGATCTTTCTTAAAGTGGTTTCCCCTTCCATTAGGACTGTTCTCTGCATAGAGGCCACTATCCTGGTGGTTCTTTATTATTATTATTATTATTATTATTATTATTATTATTATTATTATTATTATTATTATTATTATTTCTTGCATTATGTCCCTGCATCATTCGATTTTTGTCAAATTAACAAAATCAAGAGAAAATGCATGCCTAAATAAAATTTTCATTCATGCCTTGCCAGCTAAACATTTTCCACTCGTCTAGAAAAAAAGTTTTTTCAAAGTAATACAGAATTAATTATTAACAGTATTTTGACCATTTAAATAAAATAAAAAAAAAAAAAATATTAATATTATTATTATTATTATTATTATTATTATTATTATTATTATTATTATTATTATTATTATTATTATTATTATTATTATTATTATTATTATTATTATTATTATTATTATTATTATTATTATTATTATTATTATTATTATTATTATTATTATTATTATTATTCATTTCAAAAATGTATTCCATAATTCAATATTGAACATTTTATACTAAAAATGTTAATTAAAATTGCGTACTCAGATATCAAAATGTGAGCATTAAACATTTTAAAAATTGAATTGAAAACTGCATTTTTGGAATGAATAATGAAAGCAATAATGAACTGAATATTCTACTCAGGGGGGCAAACTTCATGTCTTTTGACTGTATTGCATAATCAGTCCGTAATTTGATTACATTGAGGGAAAATGTTGGTATAACAGAAGATTGCCTATATTACTAGAAAGAGTATTTAATGTTACTCTAGATCAAGGGGAAAAAATACGTCCAATATAGCTTTTTCACTTATCTGGGGGAGTAAAGATTACAGAATACCGAGTAACATCTTTGCACAGATTGACACAACGACAAAACATTTAGTTAGAAAGACAGTCAAAAAGATACATGTTACAATGTGGTTTTTCTCGTATTATACGAAAACGTAATGCCAAGAAACATTTCATGCGCAGGATTAACACAAAGACAAAACATTCAGATAGTCCGAAGAGAGTAAAAAATATGCATATCATTTAGCCTGCTACAATATTGATTTCTCGTAATTCGCAATCGTGTTTGGCCTTCAAAATGGTATGTAATAGGGATGAACATTAATCTAAAACTATAATCTTATAGCACTTACTTGGGGAATTTTACATGGAAATTCCAGGTTTACTCAGAGGTTCCTCGCGATCTTGTTTCACATTCTCTCGCAGCATTGCTTGTCATCTAAAGATATAAAACAATAATTTTTGAGTGACACCTGTCAATAAAAGTTTACCAAGGGAACCGCGTTGCATTTTGCCGCCACCCATTCTCGTGACGCATGCTCGAGATCTGATACCGAGCCGTCGAGAGAAATAACTTCCTGCGCATGTCCCAACCTTCAAAACCAGCCAATCAGCGATGGCCCTCAAATGGATGACACCTGAGCCTCCCCTACGAGGTGAGGAGCCGAGGAGCTCATGGTTTTAGAGTAGCCGCCAGCGGGAAAGTGCGCATGCGTAGCAAAACAATGTTAGTGGAGTTTTAGGGCAGAGAAACGTCCGGAGAACAACGAAGAAATATCGACTATCGCCTAGAATTTGGCAGCGCAAAAAAATGGGCCAAAGCTCGCCCGAATTTCTCGGCCTGAAAACTCCACGTGAATGCTTGATACGCAGGCTAGAAGCGAATTCGTGACTGGATTTATCCTATCATATATTTACCGTATTTTCAAATCCGAGGACAAAAATCGAGCAAAGTTTATGCGATTAATTAAGTTTTCGCCTCGTTTACACGTTTACACTGTTGCTATGACAACAGTGCACGCTCGTGACAATATGACGTTCAGACTGCAGACGCAAGACAAATAGTACAAATAGGCTCTACTCTTGTGCATGGATGTTCCTGTTGATGGGCGATGTTTAGCAATGAATCGAGCTTGATTCGTGGCACGAACACGATGTCATGAGATCAGCCAATATGTCTCGCAAAGAACACAGGAATCCCGCTTAATAGAGGTACTACTGTAGCTCATCTTAACAATTAGACTACGAGTTCGAGTTTTCTATGAGTCAATAGATAGTTAACGAGGTGCGTAGCGCCGAGTTGACTATTTGACTCATAGACAACGAGAACGAGTAGTCTAATTGTTTATTAAGTAGAAACCCACAAGCATACTACCTTCGGGTTCTACAAACAAGCAGCTGCTTTTAATATGAAAACACATGGTGCCAGGGCATTTGCCGTGTGCGTACCTCAGCTCTGGAATACCGAAAGAGCTTAGGGAGTGCCAGCTTTTAGTGAATGTTTCAAAACTGCGTTGAAGACCTTCTTATTTAGGAAAGCATTTTTTAAGGGCTAAACTGATAGAACCAAATGTTATCAGTTATATATTATTATTTTTTTTTCTTTTAGTTCATTATATAATTTGACTTTAGATTTTAATATATAGATTGTAAAGCGCAAGTGGGCTTTGAGGAATTCGCGCTATATAAATAATTATACTATTATTATTATTGTTAATTAATGTCTAAAGAAATGAAGAAAGTTCAAAGCTTTTACCAATCGGGTTCCATATCTGGATGATACAATTACGATAGAGGAAGGAGAACCTACATTGTAACAGGGTCCAATTTCTCAAAAAACCCTAGAATAGTCCAGTTTCAAATTCGACTCTACCGGCGGCGCATAATACAGTGGCAGCCTCAATAGACCTTTTAAATTTACAGACGTTTGTATGACTGGGGGTATGCGTCATACCCCCAGTCATACAAATCTCTGTAAAATTTTCAGTTTTCAGACTCTAATTTCTCAGCCGACATGGCATTTGGCATAACGAAAATTTAAAGCATTACTAATGTGAGGATACTCTTTTTAGTGCCAGTATTTGATTTTTAGTAAGTTTAATTTTAAGACATGCGAATTTGCGGCGGCCATTTTGGAAAAAGGTCTATTTGAACCCGAAAGTTGCAGGGTGATCAATGTCAGCTCACAACAAATGCGATGTGCAAACTTATTCGCTGCCAAACTGAATGAATAAGTGAACTTGTAAAACACGTAAATAAATACATGTAATTAGAAATAAACAAAACTGCAAACAGATAAACTCGAAGATAGATTACGACTGGAGCGAGACGGCAGGTGTGTAAGAATGGCCAAAGGGGGTATGCTAGCTCCAACAGGTGGCCGGCTTTTGTCTAAGTTTATAAGAAAAGCAAAGAGCACCGAGACTTAGTGCGGGATGCCCCCAAAACCGTTATTATTATTGTTAAAGATGGTTCACGGAAACTCGGATAGCAGAGCTTTTCGGCAGAGCAGAGCTTTTCTAATACCGCCGTCGACATCTAAGATAAACAAATAATTCGCCCTTGGGTAAAATATTTTGGGCGCAATGAAAAAACATATTAAACATAAAACGTTAAAACACCAACCCGAAAGTGCAGACGACGCCAAAGTAAATTAAGAAACTTGGCTGCTGGTAGGGAGAAGAGTTGAGTGGAGAATATGAGAACATACAGACGTATAAAAGAGTAGCGAAGTCTTGTGAAGAGTAGAGTAGCCACTCCTTTGTTATTGTTTTCGTTCGATATTAGAAGACGAATTACGTGTAGAAATCTCTAAATCAACATCTAAAACAAAGTTTCAGGTTTGATTTACCAAATTGAATCGAACAAATTCCTCTATGCTCTCCAAATCAGCCGATGGAAATTGATGCTCTCTCCGGCTTGGTATGTCTTGCTATGTTGTCAAAATTGCGGATGACACAGGCTCTTTATTAACCGGTGGAGTTCTCAATCTGGCATATGCATATGAGTTGATATCATATATATGTGTTACTGCTGAGACACAGTGGGAATATAACTTATAATGTGCACTAATGGCGAGTAAAGTTAGAAAATAAAAGATAATCCGAGAAAAGTCAATTTCATGGCGAGATTACCAAGTGAGTAGGCAAGATGTCATGCAGACGTTCTGGAACAACAATCTCAAATGAAAAAGAGCGCGATTTAACCAATATTTGGAGGCGGGGTGACTACTTTCGGGATTCTAAGTATAGGACTGACTTACTTTGATCATATTAAGGTCCCCTAGAAGTATATGCCAAACGTTTTAAATATTCTTAATTAACTTTCTACCTAAATATGTTATAGAAGTTTGTAAATAGTATATATTTTTTTAATTATAATTGTAAATAGTGCATAATTCAGCCGTTTGGCTACGAGACACTTTTAATAAACAATCAATTTATCTATCTATCTATCTTTCGAGCCTTCAGATGATTTTCTCGGGCTTCTTCTGCGGCACGATTATGCGATTTTTTTTTTCTTCGGAAGAGCAGAATTCAGACTTGAGTCGAGTATTAACGGCGCAAGTTCATCTGACATATGCACATGAGTTGATATCTTACTGCAGAGACACAGTGGGAATATAACTTATAATGTCCACTAATGGTGATGTAAAAACAGACGTTTTGGAGCAACTGCTCTTTCGATCTTTCGTCAGTTTAAAACTCAAATGAAAAAGTAGATAATAATAATAATAATAATAATAATAATAATAATAATAGCAGGAGATGGAGAAGAAGAGGAAATACTCATCCAGAATCATGGAAATAGAGCAGGGAACTTTTACTCCCCTTGTCTTCAGTACCACCGGCGGGATGGGCGACGAATGCAGCCGATACCATTCTAGGCTTGCTGAACTCCTAGCTGCCAAGAAAGATGAAACTTACTCCGCCACAATCTCTTGGATTCGTGCTAAAGTGTCGTTCGCGCTGCTGAGGGGAGCACTCCTTTGTCTGAGAGGCTCAAGGTCAATTAGGAGACCAACTCCTAAAGATTTAAGAGACACAGACTTTGAGGTTGAAAATGGACAGGCGAGAATTTCTTAGATATTTTTAGATACATGTACTATTATTGTTATTTGTAAATACAAATTTTCTTAGATATTTTCAGATACATGTACTATTATTATTATTTGTAAATACAAATTTCTTTAAAAATCATATTATCAATATTTTAATATCTTTTTTGTAAATAGCTTGAATCTTATAGTTTTATCAATAAAGATTATATTATTATTATATGTATTTTTCATGGATCATCATCATTAAATTACTATAATAATAATAATAATAATAAAAATAATAATAATAATAATAATAATTTTAATAAAAATAATATTAATTTCACAATCTAGTAAAAATCTAAAATTATGTACAATTCTAAAAATAATTAGAATAATAATTATACATACAGTAGCCGTGGAAATTACAAAACAATACTATGTTTTTTGTTTGGTTAAAAAAGAATTTTTTTTTATATAAATGTGTCTTTAAAAGTATAAAAAAAATATATAATAATAATAGCGACCCGAGAACAATAATAAGAAAAAATAAATAATAAAAATATTCGACCTAAATTGCTGTAAGGGAATTCTCTACTTGAAAGTCCACGTCATAAATATTAATGTTCCTCTTCACAGTTCTTGATCCCCTTAGACATATTAAGGCGGATCGGGGGATCGAATAATAATAATAATAATAATAATACAAAACTTCTATAGCGCCATTTCCTGAAGCTCAATGGTGCTTTACAATTATCTAAGTAACTAAAACGAAGAGGTTAAACGAAACAAATTTACAGTTCAAATATTAAAACGATCTAAAACATCATAAAAAAAAATAATAATAATAACTTAAAAATGACTAACCTAAAATAAAAATATCTAATAAAAATGCTTAATAAAAACTAAAAACTAAAATTAATCATATACCTGTTTAAAAAGGTTATTAACCAATATTTTTGATTGCGATTATTAACCATATTTGTGTGCGGGGTGACTATTTGCGGGATTCCAAGGTATAGGACTGACTATGCTTTAATCATATTAAGATCCCCTAGAAGTATATGCCAAACCTTTCGAATCTTCAGGTGATTTTCTCGGGCTTCTTCTGCGCCGCACGATTATGCGCGGTTTTTTTTTCTTTGGAAAAGTGTGCACTTTCTCTGGACGTTCAAAAACTTTTAGACTAAGGCAAAAAGATTGCTGTTTAGTCTAGTCAATCTCTGGTTTTACCTAGAAATAATAGTAGTCCAGTAATAGACCTTTTTCCAAAATGGCCGCCGAAAATTAAAATCAATTTTTGTTAAAAATGAACACCAGCACTAGAACACACATCATCACTTTAGTAAAATTACAAAGTTTCGCTGCATTATATACAATATCTTCCGAGAAAACGAAAGCTGAAAAATTGAAAATTACAAATGTTTGTATGACTGGGGGTATAGTCATACAAAACTCTGTAAAAATTTCAATTTTCAGACTCTGCTTTCTCAGCCGACATGGCATTCGGCATAACGAAAATTTGAAGGATTACTAATGTGATTATGCTCTTTCTAGTGCCAGTGTCTGATTTTCAGTCAGTTTAATTTTAAGACATGTGAATTTGCGGCGGCCATTTTGGAAAAAGGTCTATTTTATGGAAAAAATAGGGTCAGCCTAAAACTTATTGCAAAGAGCTTTTCTCGTATTAATCAAATCTGCGTTCCAGAGGCTATCATTATTATTTAATGGAAAAACGTTTGATTATTATTTTCTAAATCCGCAGAACGCGAAAGGTATAGTAAGGTAATCTTAGAAACAGTACTGTTGCAGAGTAGACAAAAAAAGTGCACATGTCTTGGTATGCATGTGACGTCACTGTCGGCCATGTTGGATGATACAGAACAAAAGAAAGTTCATTTGCTCCCTTTGTTCTTTCATCCAACATGGCCGCCACGCTTTTGTTATTTTATTCCCAAAGGAATGGCTGCACACCAAGAACAAAAGCATTTTCCACTATGCTTTCTCCCCGATCATGAACGAATGCTGTGGCTAGCCTGAGCTTTGTTCGCTGGGACCTAATACACCACGACTAATGGTTATAGGCAACCTAAGCCTATTCTTGGTTTTCAACCAATCTCTAGATCGCATTTTTAAACCGCACCAGAGGGGTTGAGGACCTATGGATAATTTCCAGGGGAGGGTGTTTTGAATCCCCCCCCCCCTCCCCTGTGCGGGTTTAAAATGCAATCAAAAGGCAATGCACGTGCTGGTACCAGAATGGACGATGATTACGTATCTTTTGTTAACCAATCCACCAGAACGTAATAGTGACGTCATTTGCAAACGAAAATAAGCCCCTTTATTAAATCATGAAAAACAGATATTACGTTGGTTAAATTACTAATTGATTCTGAATTCCCAGTGAAGGTGAGGGCAACAAAACAAATTATTATATAGTTCGTGTTTATTCGATCAAAGCGCGCGCTCTGATTGGTTCTATCATGGTCACGTGGTAAGGTACAAACTCAATGTAGCCCGCGCGGGCTATAATTAAAAAATTGTTGCCCGCGCGGGCTACATCGCCAGAGCGGGGAAATAAAAATAGAAAACATGGACTATTTTAACCGTGTATTTTCTATTTGCTATATAATAAAACACTTAATGACTGCACTCTCGGGAAACAGCAAGTTTTGTTTTCCCTCGAATCTCGATGTTTCTCGTGAAAACAAAACTCGCTGTTTCCCTCGAGAGCTAAAGATAAGTTGGAAAGACCGAGTACCAAATAATGAGATCCTAGCGATGGCGGACATCGAACCACTCAGTTGACCGGGACGTTAGGAAAAGACGATGGAAGTTCATTGGGCACGAGCTGAGGGCGGGCAAGGAAAGTATATGCGGAATATTTTTCTCTATCTATCTTACGGCCTCGTTGCCTGGGGCAAAGCCGCCAAATCCTACCTAGATCAAATACTTGTACTCCAAAAGAGAGTTGTGCGGTTAATAAACTTTGCATCCTTCAGATCACATTCGATACCATATTTTATTCAAGCTAACATCATGCCAATCACAATGCTTATTTCAAACTTTCGTCAATTTTGATGCTTGATATAACCAAAAATTCTGCACCACAAAATATCTTTAACCCTTTCACCCCTACACACGAAAAACATTATTATAATACACGCTCCTCAGCTTCTGGCAAACTATATTAATCCTTCCAGACTTAATCATCATAATTGGTGCAAAAATTTGGAACAGCGTCCCGGCAAACTACCGAAGTTTGCCTAAGCACATTTTCAAACAAAAAATACATACACTATTACTGAAAACTCTAGAAACTCAGGATAGTTATGCTTGAGTCGGACTCTCATTTCTGAAATAAAAAAGTCACCAGTCTATGACGACACAAATCTCAATAATCTAGTTGTTCTCTTTTTGGATATTATAATATAATATGTAAATAACAATTAGAAAAACTTTTTGACGCCTTAAATGTATATATTTTTTTTCCTTTTGTATGACCTCACACCACCTGCCTTAGATTAGCTTCGCTATTTGCAGGTGGTGTGCACTATAATGTATATCTGAAAACTTAAATAAACTTGAACTTGATATTGCATTGACGTGGACTCCGAAAATAACTTGGTGACGGATTTTCGAAAAAGAGCGCAACAGAGCAGGATTGAAGACCTCTACCTCAGTGCTGAGGATAGCGGAAGACAGGGTCAAATGGAAAATTTTAGTCGAGACCTTACGCAATGACTAAAGACATTCCGCGCGCTCAGTGGTCGAGTTTTTTCTCTTGTTATAATCGCTAAACGGTGAAGTTATATAACTGTGAAGCTTAACCAGGGTTCCCACGTTATCAGGCTTTCAAAATCCCAGGACGTTCAAGGATGTTTGAAAGAAATCAATGACCTTTTTATAATGAAAAATGCAGGGGTATCTTTTGTTTCGAAGATAGCCATAGACCCAATCGGCTAACGGTGTTTACATCTTGTTGCCACCCAATTCAGATCATGTGATGATTCCCTTGGGTGGTTACAATTGTCCAATTTCTTACACACGACCGAGCGCATGGCAGTATGTATAAGATGAACAATTGTAACCACCCAAGGGAATCATTGATCTGAATTGGGTGGCAACAAGATGTAAACACCGTTAGCCGATTGGGTCTATTGATAGTTTTTATTCAGGTTCCTTTATTTTTATTTTACAATATCAACATCTTGCAAATCTTTCTTCAGGAAAATATTTCCATGACTTTTAATGACTTTGATAGGTTTTTGTAAAAATTTCATGACTTTCTAGGCCTGGAATGGGACATTAATAATAAAATCCATGACTTTCCAGGGGCGCTTTCAATTTGACAAAAAATCCCGGAATTTTCGGTTGGAAGTCCAATGGAAAGCGCTAAACCCGGGAAAAAATTTCGGAAATTTGGGACAACCTTTTGAGCTTACCCCAGAACCCGGAATTTTCGAAACTTTCGGGAAATCGCTTTCCATTTGACATAATATTCCCGGTTATTTCCCCGATAAGACGCTTTCCATTTGATTTCCAACCGGATTACCCGAAAATTTCCGGTAAATGGAAAGCAACCCTAGCTATTTCGATTCCCGTTGGAGGCATCACGTGATTTTTCGGTTTGAACCTTTCCATTTGACCACAAGAATTCCCGGAAACTCGAACCAGAATGTTTTGCCAAATGGAAAGCGCCCCAGGTTTTTAAGGACCCGTGGGAACTTAACTAACGGCAAAGATATATGACTTGGAAAGTTAATTGCATGTCTGATTGTATAGATATTATAGTGTATTCCCTCCTTATGCCATATGGAATTGCATGTGTCTGGTCGAGAGTCTCTAATAGGGAAAACCTCGAGTGGACTATCATATACGTAAGACAGAAACAATGACATTTAATGTCGACGAACATGTCGAACATTCAATTATTAATGACTGCTGAAGGACCGATAGGCCTGTTCACATGAAGCGAGATATCGTGTAGCACTAACGTGTTTCATTATGAGAAATGCAATCACTAAAATATATGGCACTAAAACGTACTTACAATATGTATATAATTATACATTTAAACAGGAAATTCTCTATACTCTTCATCAAAATAGCTTACTTAACTAGAAGTTTCCAATAAAAGAAAGGATGCGCAAAAGCGGAGGTTAAGTGGTTTCCCTAGAGCTGATTTTTATCAAAGAGAGGCAATTATTTTTCGATATAATAATAGTGGTGGCATCAGATGGCGTGCTCTGCACAAATATTAGTCTAGAGTACGTGCATACAAACAGTTTTCGCGCAGCACTGATACGCTACGAAAACAGCAACAGAGTTCACACAAGAAAGCACCAATGAAACTCTATGACTTTTCAAGGAATTTTCCAGGACTAAAAACTAAAAAAAAAAACGAGAAACAGCGAACTGGAAGTATGATTTATTACTCAAAACTGTCTTAAAACTGCCAAAATGATGACATGTACTTAAGTCAAGAATCTGATCATCCTAAAAGTGAATGTTAAATTCCAGGACTTTTCAATGCCTTGAATGGCATTTTCAGATTTCCAGGACTTTCCAGGACACTGTGAACCTTGAGCAACTCAACGTCTGATGTGTCACTGTATTCTTAAAAGAAACTTCGATTATTGAATTTAGAAAATAAATCTAGAACATGTGCAAACAAACTTTAAATAAATATCGCGCAGCCCTGAGACGCTAATTAAAAAGAAAACAGCAACTTAGAAAATTTTCACTCTGTCATATCACTATATTCTTAAAAACAAACTTCGATTATTGCAAACAAACAGCTTTCGCGAAGCCCCAAGACTCTAAATAAAAAGAAAACAGTAACTCAAGAAAACTTCCACTATGTCATATATACGTCTGATGTATCATTGTATTCTTAAAAACAAACTTCAATTATTGAATTTAAAAAGATTTTGCCTTCGGCAAAGGTGGGTACGTGTTGGTCAGCGGAAAGAATCGCCCATCTTGATGTCGCGACGGACGTAGAAAAGCCAGCAGTGACGTATACGGCCTATTATTCGCCCAAAGTTCCAGACAGATAAATTTCTGCCGACCAAAAGCTCTAAATTCTACGTTGCATAGAACATAGACTTTCCTTTAAAAAGGAGAGTGGCTCTACGAGGAGATTCTACTGGAAGATTGGTGCACTAGTATATACAAGCTTTGGACATAACAAATCTTTTACAGTGAAATCTGCCATCGTCGTATTTGACATATTGCTTAAGGCAAGTACTCTATCAGTTTTGAAAGGCGAGAGGGACACTTTGACGTGAGGGGGAGATCACGTGACGTGAAGGGGCTGCTAATAAATGTATCACAAAAGGAGGAGGGGTCATATGAAATGTATGAAAAAGAATTGACAAGTGTTGGGGCTTCATCCCTAACAACTCCCTCATCGCGCATGTCTTTTTGATTGGTTGCGCAAACGTTTCTGATTGGCTAAATCAGTCTGTCCGAGAGCAACACTGATTAAATGGCTTCCCTGACCACAGCTTTGTGCCCTCAGTCACGTACATCACGAGGATGTGCTTTTCAAAAAGCAAAACATGGATTCTCTATCTTTCGAAAGCTCTAGAATTTAAAACCTTTACTAGACAAATAAAGTTTAGAAATTTCTTTTGAGCTTTGTGTTTTAATAATTTTTAAAGGCTTCTTGATTATTTATTCATTTCGAGCACTGATTAGTTGTTTGCAAGTAACTTCACTGACCCGTTTACACTTGCAATTTTTGCTGCAATTTTTGTTGCGCAAGTCGCGGCGATTTTTCTCGCACGTACGCGTCAACTCAAAATCACTAATGTGATTTTGTCGTTGCGATTTTTGTCGCGTGATGTCGCGGAGATTTTAAACATGTTCGAAACTCTTTGCAACTTCATGCGATTTGAAGAAAAGAGAGCACAGAAATCGCACAGGATTTGCATCTCGTTTACACTAGAGAGTTGGAATTCAACTCCGCGCGAGAAAAATCGTGTAAACCGACCTTAAATTTGCAACAACCTGACTAAATTGCAAATGGCATTGCGTATATCATGAAAAGGCAACCCCAACTTTCACCGTGGGCTCTTAGTACCGTGAGCACAAAGCTCGTTCACGAGCGTTTTCAATTTTTTTCCCAAATTGTCCGAGCCGTCTGATTATATGTTTATGATATAAAAGGGTAAAATTCAGCGCGCCTGTTGACTGAAAGCCCAAAAAAGATCGTAGAAACACTGTCAATCAAATTGAACCAATCTGAAGGGAGTTTTATTCGTTCATTTCATCAGAATTTGAACATTGAAAACATTGAGTTTTGAACAAATTTACTTTTACTCTAGTCTACTTTTTCTTTCTTTCTTATTTATCCCTAGTTGTCTGGTTAGCTAAAACTTTATAACGCTAAAAAATTTAAAACAATTGTAATTATCCCACCTAATATTTAATTAATTATAAAAAAATCCGAACAATTTCTTAGCACGCTTTAATGTAATCAAGAAATACACGAAAAAATTTGACTGCCTAGTTTATGAAATGCTGTTTATTCAAGATCTTAAACCATCACTGAATGTACAGTCTGATTCTCTTCGTGCTAAAGTGTTTAAGAAATTAGCTTTATACTCTTATGTAAATCTTTAACTTAGACAAGCAAACCTTTTCGCAAACTTTATCATTAATTATGTACCTTGATAATGGCGCTAGATGCACCGAAACGACGGTTTTTATCACTTCTGTTTCTTGTTTCATATAAAAAATATATATAATAAAATAAATTTTAAAAAACGTTGAAAAAAAAACGATTTCAACCCACTTCTCGGTGTTCGGAAATCACTTTGATGAAACACTCTACCACGTGTTTGATATACTACTTCAAATGTAGACATTAGCCAACTTTTTCTGACTTGCTGGCGCCAGAACGCCTTCTTTGTCTTTACCTGTAAAGGGTCTCATTTTAGAAAGGAAAAAAAAAAAACGATTTAAAATGCTTTTTGTTGTTAGACAAGAAACATCATAATCTAGGTTTTCATATCAATCCCCCATAATAGATGGTGTTACTTAACAAGTCGCCGAAGGGGGCGTGATCATCTGCGACGTTTCTGGGATAATTTCAAATAAACTTGATTATCACTATTCCAAATGGGAAACCCTCTTGTCACTACTGTTTCATTAACCTTCTTAATTTTTTTGTAATAATTGTTTTATTTATTATTTAGTATAAATGTTCATTTACATTGAATGTAAGGTTATGTGCTTCTCATTTTTAATATTATAAATTAAAATATGGATCATTTCATGACCACCATCGACGACTAAGTAACAATTAGACCTCAAGCCCGAAAGGGCTACGGGCCAATAGCCCATGAGGCCGCAAGCCCAACTAGTTGGACAAAAAAGTGAAAAATCACCAGAAACCTCGACAAAACGAGAAGCGGCCGCCATTCTTTTCATGTTCAAATCGGCGCTTTCGCTGCTAGAGGTCTATCGATAATAGTCCCCTAGTAGCGTAGCCAATCAGAATGCAGCATTGGCAATAGTCCACAAGTTGGGTGATACTAATTGTTTTTAGTATCATTATTCAAGTGACATTTTTAGACAAAAAGCCCCTTTTATGTTTGATTTTCCACTATCATAATAAAGTGGGTTGGAAAAACGAGGAGGCAAAGCCGAGGGTTTTTTTAACCGACTTCGAGGTTTTTGGAATCCTGATGAAAAACACTGTCGAGTTTTTGATATAGTTTCTCATACGAATCAATTAATACCGAGCAAAAGGAGGAATAAAATCTCGAAAATCTATTGAAACTAAGATCGCAAATCCAAACCTCCTTCGCGGTTATGATTTTCGTTGTTTACGCTTGATGGATTAAAATGAGTTTGAGAAATAAGTTCAATATTCTAGTTATAAAGTTTTTCAGGTTAAGAAACAAAAAGGAAACGATAAAGTGTATTTATGTTACAGGTGACATTTAGATTTCAGCTGGTTCTTAGCAAAGATTCACATTTGATGCAGTCGCTAAAACATGTCCTTCAAATTGAAGAGGGGGAGTGGCTTCGCACATTAAGAAACGTTTCCTCCTATTATAAAACCACGAGCAATACTTTCTCAAAACAATACTTCAAGCTAAATCAGAGAATGGGAGGTCATCATACCCTGCATTAATGATCCCAAGAGCGTGTCAAAAAATCGTGAGGTATGTCAGATTATAAACGGCCTATGTCACGGCTGAAAATACTAGGCCAGTGGCATGGTCTGCATAAACAACTATATTGTACTTGAACTCATTCTAAGAACGAAAAAGGAAATGAAATTCGCATATATAAGCAATCTTATGTAAGATCTAATAGATTTTGCTATCAAATTTTCAAGTTTGAACACAGTTCACCTTGGTAAGAAAAAAAATCCGCAATCCATTTAATAACAAACCAAAATACAGTTGAAAGGTTACTTAACAAACCTAGATGGTTGTGGAACAAGAGTCACCTCGAATCACCTTTCTAGATCGAAATATACCGTCTCATTTAAAGGTGGCTCATGGCTAATTCTGGCTAAAACCAAAACGTAGATATATCTTATTGGATGTTTTTTCATGTAATACGGGCGGATATTTTACGAAAAATGCGAGCAACGAGTAAAATGTCCGCCAGCATTACGAAAAAACATCTGGTCAGTTCTTTATTATAAGACGAACCTTTTTGTTTTGCAAGACTCACTAGAAAACGTACGTGATTATCGGGAAGCCATTCAACAGCGCGCGCAAAACTGGTTCGTAACGGTTTGCTACCGTGTAACGGCACAAATCTGCACTCAGTGTTGACGTTATATGGTAAATGACGCCACAGTCGTATAATAAATCGCCTTATATTTGCTTAGAAGACGACAAAATGTCAGATATTTTTGCCAAGGTGATAAAATGCTCCTCTCGCAAAATACTTATGATATATGCTAAGAAAGTTGCAGCAATCTCATTTTAAATGCAGTTTCTTAAAGGTGTCAAAATAGAACACTCCCGTTCGAAAACTGCATGACAGAATTTTACTTTTTTTATGACAAATACAATGGTTGATTCCTCTAGTTTACACTGTCGCTAGTTGAACAAAATCCTACGCTTAGATTTTGTTTTACGTACTTTGGGGGTGATTTGCGGTACAAAAAAACAATAAAGCTTAATATATATTATGTTTATTGTTCATAAACAAATGAGATGTCCATGCTACTAAAGATGCGTAAAATCTGTTATCAGGAAATATATTTTTTGTATAACTTTTTTTTTGCATTTTTCCATACGAAGAACACCAAATTTTACAATAAGAACAAAAATAAAGATTCTATAAAATTCTGAAGATTTAACCAAACGAGAAAATATTTTTTTATCAATAATTATTATTGTAATTAATAATGTATGAACAGTTAATAAAATTAAAGGCCAATTACACCTTTCCATAATGCATTGCTGACATCTCAAATAAGGAAAGAGATTGAGAGGCCAGTTGACAGATTAATTTAAGCTTTTAAACAGTTATTTTTGTTTTGTTATCTTGTTTTTCGTTTTCAAAACCAAAACATAAACACCACGGCGCGCAATGCATTATGGAAAGATGTAATATTTTCTATTCTTCGCTAATTTTAAAATCTATATATTAATACCGTAAGAGAAATCGTTTCCGCACTCACTCCGCTTAGCCCTGAAGCTGTGCCGCCAAAAGAAGTTCGCAAACCTGAAGAGAAGGTGGAAATCTGGACCGTGGGCGTGTTTTTGTTGGAAAAGATTCACCTTGGGCAAAGTTCTAATTCAAGCGACGAGGGACAAAGCCGCCATCGCCGCCATGTTGAAAATCTCCCACAGAAACTAAAAAAGAACTCGGTTCGCGCAGCCGAAAGCACCAAAGACATTGAAACCTATATGGTTCTCTTACAGATTACATACAGGAATGTGCAGGGATAATTCTAGCTTGAAAGATTTGAGCTGAGAAAAATTTTCATCCAAGTTTCAACAAACGTACACACTATTGCTTCCCTCGGAGCACGCGCTAAGTCATGCTAAGTCGAAATGACACATTTACAAAGCAAAGTCATGAATAACATTCCCTAAGTATCAATCCTGATGGCTCTATCGCAAAACGAAGGACACAATCCCGAACAGAAGGAGGAAATCTCTCCAGTGCCCTTTTTTCTGGAAAAGATTTTCACTTTGGGCTAAGTTCTAATTCAAGCGATTTTTTAAGCGAACGACAAAGTCAAAGCCGAAAAAATCATAAACTAAAAAATTTCTGAGAACATTTACTTGACCTGTTTCTTCTCTCCCCTCACTGACATATGATAAACATTCAAACAATTCTGAAGTCAAATGGGTTTTATGTAATAGGCTTAAATTGCGTTTTCAATTTTCGCGGGTTCTTTGACCGATTTGAAAGGCTCACGCGTGTGATTTTGTCGCACCAAAATCAGGAACACAAGACAAGTGCAAAAAAAAAACCTTTTGGGCTCACTTCATTAATAATTCGGTATGGTGGGATGAGGTACTCATGCTGATGGGAGGTTATAGTAATGTAAATCGAACATTTTATGGAAGGGGGAACTCAGGGAAATCATGACCCCCTCCCCCATCCCTATGACCATTATGATTTTTTTTCCTGTTTTTTTTTAAACAGAGAACACTTTAAGTAAAATAAATTTCCCACTCCGTGAATTTTTCACGGGCATCAGCTAGTGATATATAATTCATGAAACTAGATTAAAATCAGACAAAATGACGACTCTTTTTCCAAAGGACCTCTTGAACCTTTCCCCATACGGCAATTTATCATAATTTTCCATATAAATAGACTCGGTAATCTGTCCCGCAAGTCGCTATAAAAAGCAAAGTGTTTTATGCCGCCTCTTGGAAGTTTGTTAAGGAAGACAAAACATTATTCGAGCTAGTAGCCTGCGAAAGCCGACACTACTTAGCGAAACTCTCGCACTAAAGAGGCACCTGCGTGCTCATATAATAATCATCCTTATTTGTATCTCTGCTTATAGACCCTTTTCTGAGTGGATCAACTATAAAATTTGACTTTTAAGGCATTGAATGATAGGCGACCATTTTACTTGTCTGATCTTTAAAAAACCCTATATCCCAACTAGAACACTACGTTTCTCGTCACTCCTTAGGGACGTGTCATTATTTAGCGGGGGGGGAGGGCTTCTATTTTTGTGGGGAGGGTCCTAATTTTTTTCGCGTGTCTAAAGGGAGGGTCCAAATTTTTTTCACTCCTGTTTGGGGGAGGGTCATAATTTTTTTCAGCAACATTTGGACGATGAAGAGGGTAAAACAAATGGCGATAGTGGTTATTTCAGCAACTTCTCCATTAAAAAATTCGGCGCGCTTCGCGCGCATAAACAATGACATCTAATATACTCTTTTGGGTAATGAGGACACTACCGTTGACAAGAACAAGTTATCTTGACGAAGAAAATCAAACTCTCCAGAAATTTCCCTGCAAATGATAGGCCTGGAGGGCAAGTCACTATATGTTTGAAAGAAGACCCCTTAGGTAAGCGTGAGTTTTCGACGTTACAAACCATAGAAATTCGTCCGTTGGGCCGCGCTTCGCTCACATGAATATTAATAACTTCGTCATTTGCGGAGCGCAGTTGTGCGCATGAATAATATAACCTAACCTATATAGTTGAGGTACTGTACTTCCTGAGCTCCTGACAGGCTTTGTTTACTATGCCGTACACAAAACATGTTCATCTACCCTTTCTCTGAGGCTTG
Source organism: Scolanthus callimorphus (assembly GCA_033964015.1). NCBI lineage: Eukaryota > Metazoa > Cnidaria > Anthozoa > Actiniaria > Edwardsiidae > Scolanthus > Scolanthus callimorphus. The sequence goes on from JAWWUD010000161.1 coordinate 102,350, forward strand.
ATGAAATGCAATGAACAAACAAATAAACGATGAACAAACAAACAAACGTTTATCAAAATTTGGGCGCGCTTTGCGCGCAACGAAGGATGTGCGAGCCCGTTTTTCTGTAAAATGTCTAAAGTACTAGGTCAACAGGGGACGGGAGATGTGGGATTACGTTAATCATTGTACTTAGAGGGAGGATCACTGCATTTTACCCGTGTATTACCAAACATCTTCACGTAAATAATCGAGGCGATTAATAATAACCGCGGTTCCTTATGCGCCAGTCAATTGACATCCCTGCCCCCACCCCCGAGACAGGGCGGGAAAGTAACGCGGTCAGGCCGGGGATTTAACACGTTAATCTACGGAAGGGCAGGGAATTTAACACGGACCTTCTATAGCAGGGATATTCAGCGGGGCATTAACGGGGAGTTAACGCTGGACCAGAAGTTCGATTATCGTGCGAAAATATATTGGTTTAAGGACCGAGGTCGGAGGATTTTGGGAGGGATCACTTCATTTTTGGGCGAGTGAAAGGGGAGGATATCTCGAAACCTGAAGCCTTGAAAGAGAGATTCCAGCAACGAGTTCTATATCATTTCTAGTGTTATTTCGCTCATTATGTTGATCTAATCTAGTTTTAGAGAACTTGCCCAAAGAAAACAGTACGCTTGTGGCGCTTAAATGGAATGTGTACGAATGTCGTTACAAGCATGTGTATCTTGGCAAACAAATGAAAACCCCCAAAAGCCCTCCAGTAATACGCCTGGTTGGCAGTCAATATGTTCGAAAGAAGTGAGTTCGACGTTACAAGCTGCATAGAAATTCGTGAATAATAATAATGTGTAGCGCGTGAAGAATAAAACCAACAGGCTTTTTGTTTTACTACACGCAGAAAATAAAACGTTTATCTTTTCTCTGGAGGCTTGATGAAATGCGTTTATCAAAATAAAGGCGCGTTTCGCCATGTTGCAAAAAAAGTGTCCCCGGGGGCCTGAAGCTTTAACTACGACCATGTCCCTTGTGACCGGGAAAATAGTAACATTTAACACTTAGTGAATGTTAAATCGGGGGGCCATGATGTCAATTGACTGGTGCATGACAGAAGTAAGAAAAAAATAGTTCTGTTATTAAGAAGTATGAAAGAGACGTTACATCACTTAGACAAATAGTCTATCTCAACAGGTTTTCAGAAATAAATTGATGGGGGAGGGTCCCAATTTTTTTTACCTACGACTGGGGGAGGGTCACATTTTTTTTTGTTATGTTCAAGGGGAGGGTCCTATTTTTTTTTAGCCTTGATTGAAAAAAGTGGGAGCCCTCCCCCCCCCCGGTAAATAATGACACGTCCCTTAGATTGATATGTTGTACTTGTCTATTCAAAGAAGGCTTCTCACGTTTGATGTGAATTGCCTCTTTGATTTTAAGGGCAAATTGTGACGAGGCGGAGTCCAAAACAATAAACGAGGATTCCGACGAAGGTGCGGCGCACGCCTCATTGCGACTTAGATGTTTGTATATGTGAGAAGCCTTAATGACGTCAAATTTATTCCTTTTAATGTCAGGTCTGTTCAACACATTTCAAAAGAATAAATTTGTCATTCGCGGAAAACATGCATGACTGGACGTATTAAAAGGGTCTATAGTTGCTTCTTTTTTACATAGTTACAATTTTTTTTATATTAAGAAGTAGTTTTGTAAATATAATTTTAAAGGAGATGCCTAGTGCCTTAATTAACAGTGAAGTTTTCGTGTAAGACACTAAGTCAGAGAAAATGTTTATTTTTGTGTAGCTATTCCCTCACACAAAAAACACAATAACAAACATAAAAGCAAAAACCGTAGCGAAAAGCAGCATATAGGCAAATGCCAAAAGCAAGGCAAAAGCGCAGGAACAAAAACGTAAAGAGAAAGTAAATTTCGAATAGCATAAGGCCAGAATTTAGAACACAAATAGTTAGAAGCTGTGAGTAGTATTGCTCAAGTCAAACATTCTATACTGATGATGTAATTTGACTCAGATCTGGGGCCTCAACAACAACAAACAACAACAACAACCTTTTGTTGTTTACATTACGTGATAATGAAAAAAGATAGGTTAAGGTAAGGCAGGCAGTTTATAGGTGCAAAATCTGACATAAAACCATTTTTACAGGCAACCTAGAGTAGCACTAGACTAATCGAGCAAGGGTGCGCTTAAGTTTGGAAAATTGCATTGTATCGAGAGAAAAGGAAACACTGATGGTACTAGATTGTAATAAATAATAATAGTGGCACTTAATATAGCGCTTACATTACAAAAGTATTCTGAAGCGCTTTACATTATCAAGAAAAATATCAATAATAATAATAATAATGATAAAAATGTAACAATATAATAAAAATGTGCTTAAAATATATTACAGCCCATGAAAAAGGTTCATTAAAAATCAGGTGGGTCTTGTAGTTCGCACGCGTATTTAAAAAATAGGTCTTAAGTCTGGACTAATAACGTTCGATGTGTGTGTGTTGAAGAGGGGAAAAGCACAGGAAAGACATCACGACGAGTATATACGAACAAAATAAAATACAAGTACAAGAAAACACGAAAAAAGGTATTGCAATTTTAATTGATCCTCACGTATTTTTTGTTTGTTTCCTCACGTGTTTTTTTTTTTAGTCTAGAACCAGCTCCTATAGGCCGATCCTAGGTGATTGTTTACATTCACGATATTTAAACACTGCCTCTGGCTTGAAAATGCAACGAAAAGCTCAAAATAAGTTCAGTTTTTATTCTTAAAAAAGTCTTGACCTGTTTACATATCAATTTTCAGGCTAGTTGAAGGGGTGTGGATAAAACGCAGACCCGGACTGGCGGACCGGCGGACTGGCGAAAAAAAGAGGTAAAAGGCAATTTATCACGATTACTAGAAGATTATTCTTGGCTTTCACCTGTCACGTGGCTATAAATGTCTCCTGAAATCTTGCTCTGAATTCCAAATAAACCTCATTGGTGTAGAGGAAAAATAAAATTATGTTTGGAGAGCGTTTTTTCCGACCGAGATATAAGTGTTTGAACGTACACGATTTTTGTTGCAGTTAAAGTATTCCACCACCATTACTTTGGTGCTCCTAGCTTGCTTCGCCAAATTACAAAATACCTAGAATATGGACCAAGATGCTATTAACATGCTTCAATAACTACTTAGTTAACATTACGGATCCTTTAAAGCTAAAGAACAAAATGAATTTCGATAAATACTGTACAAAGCGGCTCTGTGAAATACGTGACTCGTGTTGCGTGACTCAAAATCCCTTCATCAACCTTATATACTAATTACGATTTTGAGACGGCAATTCCACAAAATATTGACGGCTAGTTGGGAGAAAATATGTTCACGTATTGGGCGGAGTCGCGCAGCGACGGAGCCCAATACGTGAAAATATTTTCTTCCAACGCCGTCAATATTTTGTGGAATTGCCGTCTCAAAATCGTAATTAATATTGTATAGCGATTCTTGAAGATTTTCTGGAGGAAATGGCAAGAAATAGTGCTATTTATTGTCGATTGAAATTTCAATTCTCATTACATTTACGCACGATCTCACGCAATCACATGGGCTTTTCGCACGAGCTCGAGCATTTTCTGTTTACATTTTTCCATCTTTTTCGGCGAAAAAAATCTCTTTCTGCCATAAGATATTGCTAGAAATATAGCTAAACGTTATTTCTAACTATTGACAATGAAATGAAACATAAATTCGTGCGAAAAAAGTTGAATTTTGCTAGCTCTTTTTGAGCCGTCAATACCACAAAATATTGACGGCTCACAACAACACAGAGTGGCAGGGTGAATCGCGATACTCAGCGATAGCTCCGGAAATAAGAATGACAATTATCAGATGAAACTTTGTGTGAAGGCTCACATGGATGAGTTGTAAACAATTTATAAAGTTCGTCTCTGTATAAAGTATTTAGTTTTGAAGTTATAATTTTTTATGACGTCACTGTTGCAGCTCTGTGCACCACATATGTTACGGTTACGGAGTCTTTAAAACCTGCGTTGTGTCGACTTTTTCTGTAAAATGTTTTAAAACCCGGAGGGAGACGCGAAGCGTCGAGGTATATATCCACTGCTAGGCACCGACCCTGAGGGGGATAGTTGTTTAAGTATATACCAAATCACTAGAATAAAATACAGTGATATAAAGATTCAAAACGCAGTATCGCGCGCGAAACGAGACGCCATTTGGAAAGTTTTCTCACTCAGTAAATAGTGTTTGATATCTACTATTTCAGGAACCAATCAGAGCGCGCGAAAGTTATGACTATTCACTTATTTGGTATATACTAATAGGCATTATCATAAATTTTCACAATTTCTCAGTGGCCCAAATCCTGAATATTTTATCATTCGTATATATCCACTGCTAGGCACCGACCCTGAGGGGGATAGTTGTTTAAGTCCGCCAGTCCGCCGGTCCGCCAGTCCGGGTCCGCGTTTTATCCACACCCTAGTTGAAGCTTTTCAAAGTTGTGTGAAATCATTGGGGCAAAACGCTCATTAGCTCAGACACGTTTCCTCTAAATTGAACGTTGCACCACGCTCTTAGAATTCGAGATATCAGCTTGCAATTTTCCAATTATTTTTCATTTACAGTCCTCTATTGATTTTCAGAACTGTTTTCCAGCCGAGTTTTCGGGTGCCCAATAAAATTCGGATTAAACTAACGTAATTCTGTACAGGAAACGTTTTGGGGGGCTTGGAATTCTCGGGTGCTCGAGAAACGGGATAGCACTCGTTCACATTGATAAAAAAACGTCCTATTGTCTGTGAAACAATAGAACGACACATAGATATATTGTGATAAACCTCGTTTTATTGTTTCACAGACAATAGGGCGTACTTTTGGTCAATGTGAACGAGTGCTAACCCGAGAAACGGGCCCCAAATCACAACACGGTATTTGTGTGGCTTTCAGACTCGCCACACTAATTATTCATGACAGGTTATCGTACGATGCTTATGTTGCATTTTATTTATTTTGAATTTCTTCTTCTGTCACAGAATTGCCAACAGCAACCTATTGAAAAGGCCTTTTATAACGCGACGTACAATATATTTTGTTATAAACATATAGGCTGTATGTTTTAATTCGTTCGTGGCTTCGACCGACAGACGTCGATACGTCGATGCTAGGGACGAGGCAGTAGTACTTAGCGTTTGTAACAAATGCATAGGGACAACAACCAATCAGAACACAGAATTAGCACGTTTCCTCTCCAGACACAGCTCCCTGATCAAACTGACTCTCAGCACGCGATCAGTTTCCCATCTACGGTACGTGATGCGGATGCGGAGGTCCGTGCCTTTAGCTCCTGCCCGTAGCAAATCCGGTATGTGCACTTGACTCATTTGAGCGTCATGTGTCCACATATGAAAGAACTACATAATTCACGTGTTTCTATCAGTTGTCTTTCGGAAATTGCGACATCGGGAGCGCGCAAACGCGACCCTTCCGTGGTTTCTTGATCTTTTCGAATATCTGAAACAGCATGGTAATTAAAATCTATCCACATCACTGTTTCACAGGCTGTAAAATAGCTATGAAACAGTCCTGAGATATCACGAACTTTAGTTTTTTTCCCCAAACAACCCTTAAAACTCCCGATTTTGCACCCTGCATATCAAAGTTCTCCCAAACATGCGGTAATGTCACATGCTGGGCTCTAAATTTTCGACGCGAAGAGTTTAAACTTTCTTTAAAAACTGCCTTGAGATTTTTTATATGTCGTGCCCCCCAGTTTTTGGAGGCTTGCTACGCGTAAGGGGGCTATTGCCAGGATTTGCAGTCTAATTCTCTAGAAGTGAGCAAATACACTAATCGCCTAGGTTTGTTGAGTAAACATTCAACTGCTAGATAAGTCCAAATTTGGAGTATTTTCGTGTATTATCGAGCGGATGGAATTGGATTGCAACTTGGTCGTTTTGATTTCTTACCAGGCTGAACTGTTTTCAAACTTGAATTTGATAGCGAAAGCCATGAAATGTGAGTTTCTTTTCCTTTTTCTTGCTTAGACTAATTAAAGTAAATTATAGGGTTATGTGTTATACATGCAAACCACTGGCTTAGCTTTATATAATTTTGTCAAGACAACCATGACATAGCCACTTTAATGTGTTCCCTTCAAGCAAGGAAAACGTTTGTGCACCGGCCGGGATGAACATTAAATTTCACAATTCACGTGCCTGTATCTCGACCAATTTGCAACACCGGAACTTGGACAATTTGCTCATTTTTAGGTGCTCTTTTCAGTGGGGTATGGGTGGATTCTCGTCAACGTGCTGATTTTAAAAGAATCTCATTAAATCGGAGAAATGTGACAAAATGGACATGTGGGACACTTTTTCGCCGAGCTATTGACATCCAAAACTAATTTCTATGCATCCTAAGGACTTTTGTTTCGATAATAGTTCTTTATTAATAAATGTCTTGTCCATCTATGATGAAAGGGCTGATCAAGAAAGTTGTAAGTTTTGATGTGTCATGAGGAATTCAGCTTTCCCCATGAATGGGTTTGTGCAGAAATTCCCTGTGGAAGACTAAATCCTAAAATCCACTGGCTGCTGGCACCTGACATTTATTGCTTCTTCCTCTTCTAGAGAAAGCTACTTTGCGTGATCTATCAACGCTCTTCAAAAGCGCATGAAACTGAAGCTAAGGAACGGGCTATTAGGAAAAGCCAAAAGGGAAAGGGGGCAGAAAGAAAACAGTGCACATTTTTTTTTTTTTTTACTTCGGGTCAATCTTATGCAAGGTTGCGTGTGGCTTGTTTTTTTCGAATAAAACTAAACCGAACCTCAAAACTAATAATGGCATAGGATATTATAAGCTTTGTAACAATTAGGAAAAAGTAAAACTCATTTAGAAGGGAAATACAAAAGGACGCCGGATTTTATTAGCCATTTCCTTTCTCGGACATTTCCTTTATTTAAAAGGTCCATCACCAACCGAGAGCCTTTGGGGACTCTTAGCCAATCAGAGCACCTGAAAAACAATGGAACAATTTGAAAACAAAAGAAAACGGGGCGCAAAGGCTCCCGGTTAGTGATGGGCCTTTAAAAAAAACAGAAATGCAAACATCTCAAACATCGAAGGAACCAGTATTCGATATACATGTAGAACTTTAGCTTTTTTTAAAAATCCAAAAGAAAAAAAAAATGGACGTTTGAACTAAGAAGTTAGAAGTATACGCTGTACTAATTATCTTGTAGTTAATAAATATACTTCTTTCGCCTTCGGCGCTATAAGGTTTACCATTTCAGATCACGTAGTATTCCCATGGGTTTTCTTTCTTTCTTCTTCTGCCGCGCTCCAAAAGACACGGCCAATATGGAAGCATCCCAAACAAGGAAAGATCAGTAATAATTGCCACGTGATGGGAAAAGGGAAAACATTACACCCAAGCGAAAGAGGTCTACTAAACCAACTATTTAAAAAACATAGGTACGCAGAGCGTACCGGAAGTTATTTGCTGATATTCTACAGGGTACTGGAGCAGGGCCGGCCGTGCACAACCTTGTTCAAAGCATTCTCAGGGAAAGGCGCTGGCCACTGGGAACGAGGTTCGGCTGATCATGAGGAAAGAGGTGGGTCTTGTTTCGATGACGTCACCGGGTAGTTGTACTATGAAAGCAATGCGTTGTTAATTTTCATTTTCCCTGTTTTGGTTTTAACAAATTTCAGAAAATATTGCGCATATGCTCAGTGGAAACTTTATTGTCTTAGTAGTTCTACCTTTTCCCCTGTCGATTTTAACTTTTTCGATCACACACTTCCGGTAACAAAACATTAAAAACTATGCCTCGTTTGAATCCTTGAGTTTACAGAGCGGAGATTCTACCACCTGAGCTATCGATCACCTGAGATCACGTGATCCATTGGCAACTTTCATTTATTTGTACCTACCTAAACACACTTGAACTCGTCCTCGAATATTCGATAGATTTCGATCTCGAACTCATTTCTTGGACATGTTCTTTCTCATTTCTCACCTGCAAGGTTTTTCCCCTTTCAGTTTCATCCATGTTGTCTATGTTTTGTACTTTTAGTGGCAGTCCCTTGTCAATTTCGTCCGCTGTTTGCGGAATTTCACGCTCGATCAACGTGACTCGATCGCATCACTGACAAAAATCCACCTCCGTAAATTAGGTGATTGGGTTGCTTGAATGTTCAATAGGCTCACAAAAGTATTGTCATGAACAGTGACAGCTTCAAATACTTATTAATGCTACCCTGTAGAAGAATGGCTAAACGTCATATGTACACTGACATGGAGTCAAGGTGTACTCAAGTTGGTCTGCAAAATCACGTTCCATGAGGGACCATCCGCGAAAAGTTGGCAGGCAGCCAAAGTTTGCAGGCAGCCAGACAGACAGCAACAAAGCCACATGAGTCGGATATTTTGCTTCAGGAAATAGCTTCGAAAAACATTGTCGGAAACGCGAGTTATTAGTTAACCACTAGATCTCACTTCCTTTAAAAATGCTACGTTTTGTATAACTTTGGTCAGACCAGTGAGGGATCATCAGGATGTGCAGAATATGATGTTGTTTCTCCTCATATTGCACTTTCGTTCCGGGCGCGTGGGTTTCTGTTATCGGAGATCACGGTTTAAACAAACCAATTTCGATATATTAATAGTCTTACTTGATTCCGAGGCTAAGGGGAATAAAACAAAAGAAATCGCGTAGGCATCGAGAAATGAATAACTTATTTCTTTTGTTTATTCCCACCGAAATTAATGCTTCCCAATGGAACGCAGGTATTTGTGTTGTCAATTGACAATACTAATATTCCACGAGTTCATATGCATGAAATGAAAAAATGAAATGAAATGTATGCACTTGTATACCGCAAATTATCATATGAATATGTTCAAATGCGGTTTACAGATGTGGACATGTCTGATCCCTAGATGCGGACTGCGATTTATACAATGCAGTTTACAATCATGAGTGGTTGTTAGATATATCATCATTCTGTAGTGAGCACTGTGGTTGTGTAACGTCCCTCGCATAGTGGTTAAGTGTAGTGGGCTGAACGGGACCTCGGTTTATTGTCTCATCCGAAAGACGTGAAACACAGGAGAAATGACGAATCACTTCAACCCACGATGAGCACAAGGTCCAAAACAGAAGAGAAATATCCCAACTACCCCCGACTGGGATTCGAACCCGGTGCACAGAGGTGAGAGGCAAGCGCTGGACACGCTGCGCCACCCGTGCTTCTTGCATGAATCTGATTGGCATTTGCATCAGAATAATTTATTCCTGGATGCTTTAAATATATTTTGGTGTTCGTTGTACTTCACTCTCGCCAGAAATCGACAGCAGATGCTTGATCAAACCTTGCTGTTCAACCCTGGCAATAGCAATACACCTAATTCAAAAAGGTTGCTTTGGCGTTTGGTCTTTGGTCTTTCAATTATAGCGCGAAACAAAAAAATTATTTGCTTCAGTGACCACGAAACAAAAACGTTCATTGACCAAAGCAACCTTTTCTGAATTGGGTGTATACTCCAATGAGTTGTAGTGTATTTTCTTTTGCACGCATGAATATGCTTTGCTATAGCGCAAACTAGAAATGAATTGGTCTATTAAACAATCGTGCAGACGGCGTAGAGAGTAAAACTGTTAGTGAATTGAGTGGGCACTACGCCAGGCATTCCACTCAAACAGAACCTAAGTAAGTATAAATGGGCCGTTAGCTCATCAGAAAAAGCCGGAGGGCGGGCGGAGGGGGATGACAATTTCCCCTCTAAAAAAATATGCAAGGACTTATGCCTAACAGCTCCTCACTCTTTATATTTTCGTTTTAATTTCTAGTATAATAGAGAATTCACACGCAAAGTTTGAAAACAAATCTTTGTTAAGTTTTATTTCATGGGGATAACCTTGACTTTCACGTGAAATGATGAGCTTCAGGACAGACCTTCGCTTCGCATGCATCAGTTGGATTGAAAGATCTTTACCGCATTTACTCGTACTAGAGCGAATGTTTCAGGCCAAGCAAAGTGGATAGATGTCGAGGCAATTCTACGGCCGGCCGGATAAGACTTCCCTAAATGCACTACTAACAGCATGCAATAACGCTAATTGTTTCCTCTAGATGAAAGTTTCCTCTTTCTGTTAGGTGTGATTGGTTAAAAGGGTTAAATGGGGCTGCTGCGTTTGCTTTTTAACGACAATCCCACTGCTTATATTTCCAGACTGAAACCTCGAAAGCGGGAAGACAAAATTTTATACTAGAACACAAGAAATACATAACTTTTTCAAGGTAAGAATTGCATATTTTCAACCCTTTTAGTGGAAAACAATTCCAAGTTCCTTATGAATGAGCCCTGAATGTTCTGTTCTGTTTTAACACAATTCTTTAAAACAAGGCCAATATGCTGCATAAACAACAGCATCTCGCCTCGCAATGAGCAAAGCATCGTTTGTCAAAATGAAGCGTTCCTAGATCCAGTGAGAGATTTTCAAATTTCGCACTTTCGGGAAGCAGAAATTAGATTTCATCATATCGTGCATAAGTCAACCCAGTTTACATTTCACATCAGGCAAGATTTTCTAAAGTGATGAAAAAGTTTTTATGATCAAATGCAATATGTTTTATAATCTGTTTGGGACGCTTTGCATGCAATGCAACAAAAATCTTCTGATTGGCTGATTTGAGTGTTTTACCTTTCGAAAATCCAACCGCGCAAATGCATATTGAAAACCGGTCAATACCCCCCGCTGACCTGGACAAGGTTTATGTCTCTTTGTGATAGTTAAACTGACTTATCAAACTCTAACTTCTGTACTTATATTAAATTGCATTGCAAATGAAATAATTTTTTCAAGTATCCCTGCCCAAAGTCTGAAGGGGACCACTCTAGTGAAGTCGAAGTATGGTCTTCTCTCTAGAGCAGCCCCTGAAAAAGGCTATAGTCCGGCTAGTTCCATGTGGGACAGGGCTCATACCTTCTGCGCATGCTTACTACAAAATGATTGGCGTTTTTGTGCATCCGGAAATTCTTTCATTTAACTGACTTATCATATTCTAACTTCTGTACCTATATTAAATCGCATTGCAAATGAAAGAATTAGTGCAATCAAAGTGGTGTGTAATGTTACATGACTCGCCGCTAGGGTCGACGATCCAGGTGGTGGAAACGACATGTTCGCACGTTATGCAATACAATACATAGAGGATATTACATGGCCGCGTGGAGATACGAATTGTATCTTCGAGTGTTGAAAATATATATCACGAGTGAGCGAAGCGAACGAGTGGGATATTTTTTTAACACGAGAAGATAAAATTCGTATCTACAAGCGGTCATGTAATGTTCTGTTTATTATATAAACATCAATGAAATACCAAATTCTAATTTTATTTGAGTTTAAGCCTAAAAATGGAGCACTGAGCAAAAGCGAGTGTGTTATTTCACATGTGAAATAACATGTTATTTTCACGTGTGAGGATATCAAGTTTTCGCGCGCGAGATCACCCGGTATTTCATTGGTGTTTACATAATAAAATACAACTAGTAATAGTTCTCACTAGAGCTGCCCCCGTGCTTTTTAAACTGCAGATGTAATAAGTATTCAATTAACATTTTTACAGCTGTTTCAGACAACACGCGAATCCACCGTTATCAGCTTGTTGGAGTTTGTCAGTTGTATTACAAAACCGTTAAGATACATGCATGTGAAATTCTATAAGCCGAAACTCTACAAGCAATTCTAACCAAAAGTACGAAAAGCCGTCAAAACTCTTAAGAAACTCTAGCGAAATACCGAAAATTCTTAAAACTATTGTGTCACAATTCCAAAACGACTATTAATACACATTCTTACTCAGAAACACTTGCGCACAAAAATCTTGTTTGAAAACTCTATGAATACTTGAAAGCTTAAAGCCAATTGATCTTTCCGGAAATACTTACAACGGAGAACAGAACACAAGACTTTAGACTCTCGTTGGCTGTCTCTGCTTCGCGACTTCTCTGCTTTTGCTCTTTTTCACTCGCTGCTCCCTAATAACCTATATCTGCGTTTTTATACCAGCTATCACCTAAAGCTGCTAAAGAGCTTATAATAGAACTTAATTTAACAGAACAAAAAACGCGTTCCGCCCTTGCGAGATTTCCGGTCAACAAAGGTACTATTTACTTAGTATACTTTAGAGGCAACCATTACACAGCAGACAGCGCACACATCGGAAGAAGACAAAAACGCCTACTTCTCCCTTGTGCTGATGCAAAAAATAATAATTCTAAAGTCCTCTTTCTAAGTTTTGTGAACTTATAAAAAGGAAATCTTGTCGGTAAATTATCACATTCGTTCGTAGCGGACCTATTGTTAAGCACAATAGCAACCATTTTGAATGCTTTACTACTATTATGAGGTAGAGCTCTTAGCTTTGTGAACATTCAAGTTTAGACAGCCACAGCAGCTCAACATTTGCTAATCTGAATTATGGATTGCACTGACTGACTTCGGCTGAGCGTCTCCTTGGAGTTTTTGGTGATTTATTAAATGTCACGACCAGTTTGTTGTGAATGTTTAGAATTTTTATTGTCCGCCAGTGACAACAGTAGAGGTCTCAAACCCACGCTGCGAGTCACGTGATCTGGTCATCCAATCATAAACGTTACCCAAGACCTTTTGCGGGCCCTTTGCGAGTCACGTGATCTGATCATCCAATCATAAACGTTACCCGATACCTTTTGCGGGCCCTGCTCCGACGGATCGAGATTTTTTCTGCCATATGTACCATATACCCTTATATTTTCTCTTTACGCGGGGGATTCTATAATGCCTCCTCGGGTTTTGGCCTCTGGGCAATAAACTTTATTTAACGAAGGTTTCATAATAACCATATAAATATAACAGTTTTCTAACTTATGGCCCTCTAAATTCAAAATACAATAAATTCTAATGAAAAAATTATTATATTACACAAAGTAAGGACTTCAATATTTAAATTTCCGTTGTTCCTTTCCGTTGACGGTAACAGGAGCGAAGGTATGCTTGTTCCTTTTGAAGTCTATCGTCACGACCTTACACTTATCGGCATTCAGCTGCATGTTCTGCTGGTGTGACCAATACGGTTTTAGCACCAAATCGAAGGACGTATGCTATTGGGTTTCTACTAAAACAATTAGACTACTCGTTCTCCGGAGTCTAATTGTTAAATAAATGTTCCATTAAAAATTGGAGGATATTGACCGAGATCTGGTCAAAAGATATTTGTCAAAGACCCTGTGTGCGATTAAGTGTGAAATGCAGTTGTATATCTTATAGAACTTCTTGCTAGTGAGGTAACGGTAAAAGAAGTGAACTCAATCCGTCTAAATCTCATTTGCATCCATCCTTTGGTCTAGCTGCTTTATTAAGTGATTGTAGTCATAGAACAGCAAACTAATGGTGCCATTCTAAAAGTTTCTTGCCGTATTAGATAAACGGCGCAAAAAAATAGATCATTTCGGACACAGTCTTACTCGCACAGTTTCAATAGCCATTTGCCCTCACCTTTCTTGGGCACTGTAAAAACGACATTTTCGTATCTTCGATTTGGATAAAAGATTTTGAATAAAGCGGCTTTGGGCTATCTCCCTCAGCCATTTTAACTCCAACAATCGTCTTGTCTTATTCCTGCTCAGTAAACGAGCAAGAATTGCGACAGTCCCATTTAGGTTATCTCTTAAAATGACGAGGAAAATATAAAGAGCAGATTTCGTATGACTGTGGAAAGTTCCGCGACAAAGTTGTGCCGCGCCGTGACCGTGACCGTGCCGCGACCGTGACCGTGCCGCGACCGTGACCGCGACCGTGCCGCGACCGTGACCGTGCCGCGACCATGACCGTGACCGTGACCGTGCCGCGACCGTGACCGTGCCGCGACCGTGACCGTGCCGCGACCGTGACCGTGCCGCGACCGTGACCGCGACCGTGACCGCGACCGTGCCGCGACCGTGCCGCGACCGTGCCGTGACCGACCGTGACCGTGCCGCGACCGTGCCGCGACCGTGCCGCGATCGTGCCGCGACCGTGCCGTGACCGACCGTGACCGTGCCGCGACCGTGCCGCCACCGTGCCGCGACCGTGCCGAGACCGTGCCGCGACCGTGCCGCGACACGCAATGCCATTCCGTATCTACAGCAGGCACCGTTCCGTGTGCGGCACTTTTCATAGTCATACGAAATCTGCTCTAGCCTCAGCCCACAGCATCGCTCTGCCTGGCAGTCGAAGGCATTTTAACGAATGAAAGCATACAGCCTTTAATTTACGTTTACAAAAATTATATTGTACGTCGCGTTATAAAAGGCCTTTTCAAAACTTTGCTTAGCAAGACCTTTTTTCCAAAATGGCCGCCGCAAAATTCACATGTCTTAAAATTAAACTGACTGAAAATCACATACTGGCACTAGAATGAGTATCCTAACATTAGTAATACTTTAAATTTTCGTTATGCCAAATGCCATGTCGGCTGAGAAAGCAGAGTCATGTGTATGACGCATACCCCCAGTCATAAAAACGTCTGTAAATTTTCAGATTTTCAACGTTTGTTCGCTCGGAAGATATTGGATATAATGCAGGGAAATGTTGTAGTTTTACTAAAGTGAGGATGTGTGTTCTAGTGCTGGTGTTCATTTTTAACATCAATTTGAATTTTCGGCGGCCATTTTGGAAAAACGTCTATTCTTGGTTTGCATGTGACGTACTCGCTAGTATTCACTACTTGTGAAGGTCAATGTATTCCTTTGTTATGAAAATACTGACAGTGGCCAATCAGAAAGAAGCGTGACGTAATCTCGTTCCCTATGGGTCCAAGAGGTGAAACAATACACACTCTCATTGACAGACAAAAGAACGGAGAAGAAAATATCAAAAAACATATTTTAATTTTATTTTACCGGAAAGGTGAGCTCCCAGCTAATGCTCGACCGCGATTACCATAAAAAGCGAGCTGTAAAGATTCAGACACACATTCGGACCTCTATATACAAGGCCATGAGAAATAAAGTAAATATCGAACTGCGAAAAGCTAAATGTAGCTACTTTCGACAGAAAACATGCGGCGCGACCCAAAGGGCAAGGTGGAAAGTAAACAATTCACTGACTTTACAGACCTAGCCAGGAAGACAGCAAATTGTATCAAAGTTCACTTACAGACATATGGTTACCTGGGGGCAGGAAGAGTAAACAGAAATCCAGTAGCCGCTTATCTGCCTTATGGAGGACGCTAGTGACAGATTGTAATAAAATTACTTTACTGACATTAAGAAATCGCCTAGAAATTTCGGACATCGATACTCGCTTTTTCGGAAAAACCTGTATTTTAACACCGCAATTTTCAAATCTGAAATTCTCGGTAAAAGTAACCGAAGAAAAATACTATAGATTTGCAGGTTAAAAGAAATACCTTATGTATGGTTGGCAGCATTTGTCCTTATCCTTCCTGTTCCGATGCCATTCCAAGAAGTTCTACGCTAGTTTGATGTCAGGTGCCCGCCTTGTTGACAGGAAATTAACGTGCTGTCTCCAATTGCCTGCGTGCTATGTTGCACATCGCTCGCGGCAGCTGATGGTTAAAAACATAACACGTCAGTTAGAGACTTTATCTTAAGTATTAAGGAAGTTTTAGGCCGTTTATTATTGCTTTGGCTACGAAAAAAAACTAATCCGTGTTTGTCCCTTTTTTGTAACGTTCGCCTCGTGTATTAATGAAGTTTTATTGAGCATACCGTCATGTTTTACGATAATCAACACCTTTGATCTCTATTGTTCTTATTGTTTATGCTATTCTTCTATTGTGCGATGGGATGAATAGAACGAAGAATAGCTCTTGGTCGAGGGGGAAAAATGGCGACCGAGAGGAAATGCTCTCGATTATCTAGAAGGTCTGATGAATTTTCCTGCCTTTTTGGCGGCTAAGATATGAGGAAAGAGACTGACAGACCCTCCAAAACAGGTAAGGGGGGAATTCCTTATAAGGAAGTTTTGGAACGTCGGCAGGTCGACAGTTGTTTCAGAAATCAAGAGAAAATGATATATCTCTTGCAGAAATGTTCTTGATATACACCACTTTCATAATGGCCGCCGCTCATTTACATAAGGCATTCAAACTTTAAAGATACTTTAAATTTTGACATGAAATTATTAAAAGTTTTAGCGCCCGCTGATTTTCAAATCATTTGAGAAGTTGAGCTGGAAACAGCAATTCTTGGAACGAGATATAAGCATCTGCAGTTCTCAAAAATACTCCAAAACGTAGGCCAGAAAGGCTTCTAGTGAAAACCCCATACAAAACTCTGTATTTGTGAGGTCCAATAATTCCGTCAATATTTAACCAAATACTAAATTTTCTGAAACTGTGTATTTCTTGAGTATCAAGTTTTTGACTAGTGAGTAAATATTTCTGTCGTCTCTAACTAGAAAAACTGAATTGTGAAATTGGTTTATGCAAGTTAGGTGACGTCAACATTGACCAAACCAGTCAAGCCCAGTATCTCTTCACTGCTTTGATCAAAGTCCTGTCAAGGCACTATATTATCATTCATGACAAATCTCCATTTTAAAATCATTCGTTTCAAAGTTTCAAAGAATAAGTGAAATCCGACGTCAACAGTTACCTTTAGTATACAGAATAAAATGTTTTTATCTCTCGAACCGGGAAAAAGATATCCAAGAAAATTTTAAAAACAGATCCATATCTACTCTAGCTGAACTTCCTTTTTTATTTCAGATCAAGGGCTATGTGCTTTAAATTCTGTTGATGAGATATAAAAAACGTATTGCAGTAACAAATAGATATTAACACATTTTATAAAAAGCACGTGATTTTGAGAAGAAAGGATAATGTAAACGTTGGAAGAGGTGATACTTTGCAAAACGGAAATGTTTCCACCATTCATGCAACAGAAAGAGTAGTTATAGGACGGAACAATTACGTGAATGTTCATAAAAGAGGAAACTATAGTGAAAATAAAGGTCTCAACGATTTGTTGGTTTTGGCATTGTATAACTGCTTCCAAGAACCACATTGGTGGAAATACTAGACTTCCTGATCAGACTCATCTATTTTGTACTAAAAAATAAATAAATAAAACGTTGGACCCTTTATCTGGCAAAGGTTGATTATTATTAGGTGTATTATTATTATTGTTATAATTACAATTTCTGAGACATCAAAAGCGAAGATCACTATGTGGATCCATAAGCAAAGCGATGGCGATATGAACTTAAACATAACGGTATCTTTCTATATGCGCGAAATGTAGGATAACCACGAAAACCCTAGGATGAGCTTTTGACTTTAGCATTTTAACAACGATTGATAATTGTTGTGAAAGCTTTTAGACACGCAGGGCCATATTTGGACACTTTCTGCCTTGCTGTAGAGCCCTTTTGGCATTTTGTTCCGGGACAATCGCGAAAGCGATCTGATAATACTTCACTATCGGTATCAACATGAACAAAAAAATATAACGTAATTAGAAGACAGATTAAAATATACCTTTTTCCAAAATGGCGGCCAAAGATTCAAATATATTTTTGTTAAAAATGAGCACCAGCACTAGAACACACATCATCACTTTAGGAAAACTACAACATTTCCCTGCATTATATCTAATAGCTCCCGAGAAAATGAACGTTGAGAATCTGAAAATTTACAGACGTTTGTATGACTGGGGGTATGCGTCATACCCCCAGTCATACAAATCTTTGTAAAATTTTCAATTTTCAGACTCTACTTTCTCAGCCGACATGGCATTTGGCATAACGAAAATTCAAAGTATTACTAATGTGAGGATACTCTTTTTAGTGCCAGTATTTGATTTTCAGTCAGTTTAATTTTAAGACATGTGAATTTCTGGCGGCCATTTTGGAAAAAAGTCTATTCCGCCGGCAGACAGATTCGAGTGTCTTTAAGCCCGCAGTCCATCCCCGCCGTGGTTCTTTCCCTAGTCTGCGTAGCGGCTCAAAAGGAAAGGGGAGGGAGACAGGGGGAACAAAACCTTGCGGGCCGCGCTATTTCCGGTTTTCGCTCGCCCCTACTCCCTCCCCTTCCCTTTTAAGGCTGGTTTCTCTTCGATCTCTTCAGTCTCGCCAATCGCATGAAATAGCTAGTGCACTCGCGATCCAAAAGATTATATGGAGACACTTCTCTCGCGATCGGAAACGATCGGGACGATCGCGATCGCAATCGCGCGGATAGAAAACTGTTCTATCCAGGAGATCGATGCGATTACGTGAGATTGATTGAGATTGTATGGAGACATACAAAAGCGATCGAAAGCGACTGATGCGATCGGAATGTATCCAAAAATTCATTGTTTCGAGACCAGCAGTCATTTCGGTCGCGTACACTTTCAAAATGGCGCGCAAAACATTAATATCCTGGACTCGCTTTATGCGATCGGTGAGATCATAAGGAAACATACGATCGCATCGAATCGCATGAATCTCATGGATCACGTGTGCACTATTTAATGCGAGACTGCAGATCAAGACTGAAGAATCGAAGAGATTATATGGAAACCAGCCTTTAGAGCTGCTACGCAGACTATTCTTTCACTAATCCGGCACACGCCCACACGCAGACGTGAAAGTATAACTTCTTATTTCCAAAGAAGCAGGTTGATAAAGGTTTTGATTGGCGGTTCGATCAAAGCGGCGCCACGTCCACGTCACTAAGGTAACACTCTGCCCTTTGTGAAACACACAAGCACTCCTCTGAGTTTGTTCACTATGATGCCAAATAAAATCGCATAATATAAAGAAAGGGGGAAATTATATGGTCCAGAAAAGAGACATGGTTGTGGTACACTCATCATGTGCAAAACTAGAAATACATATATCTTATTAGATGTTTTTTCATGTAATACGGGAGAATATATTACGAGTTGCGGACTTAAAATGCGAGCAACGAGTAAAATGTCCGCTAGTATTACATGAAAACATCTAATGAGTTATTTATTATACGACGAACAAAACTTTTTTATTTATTTTCAAAATTCACTAAAAAACGTACGTAATTTGACTAGCACATGATTGGGAAGCCATTCAAGTGCGCGCACAAAACCAGTTCGTTACCGGTTTCCTACAGTTTAACACGGCTTTCAACCGTGTAATAGGCTTTTGCCGTATTTGACTTTATATGGTAAAATGACGTCATAGTCGTATAATAAAAGTTTGTCTTGCTCGGTGCAAGGTTGAGAAAAACGCGGTCTTCTCATGTGACGTCATACCCCATGCGTTTAACATGAAGGAAAAACGAAGCAAAGAGGACGTGTTTCCATCTAAATTTAGTCACTATACTTAGTAAAAGCAAAGCGATGTAAGCTGTTAAAGCGGGACTGTCACGGTACGCGCATGCTCGAGCAAAGACCGCCGATCCCATAACTATCATTCAAAACGGGGATTCCCTGTTTAAATAAACCAATCACGGGACACTTCGTCTTCGCGGAAAAGTACCCAAGCCCCGCGCGACGTCGCCTCAGGGAAAACATAATTTGGAGTTCATTCGTCAGTAGGCGACATTATGGTAAGTTTTTAGAGGTTTTTAGGCAAATGAGCTGCAAAATCGTTGTCTGAGGTGAAGATACCGTAGCCCTTGAACAATTTTCATGTCTCGTGGACCCTTTTCGATATCCAGATCCTGCTTTTATTGTGTTCCCAAGCCATCAGTGAAAATGACGCTCGAGTCTCATTCAATTTAAAACGACAAACAAAATTGCATCTACTCCAGCGTAATTCCTCCCTCTCACAGCCATCGTTCCGGCCCGGACCAAAGTGATCAAAATTCGCACATGCGCGTACCGTGACAGTCCCGCTTTAACAGGAGAGTTCCCACAGTTTGTTCCTTCTCGGCCTCATTCAAAGCACCCTCATCTTAACAATATGAAACACGTTTCTGGGCGATCAAGGGCAAGGAACCAATAAAAGTGAAATTATCTGCTTTATCACGTGGATTATCCTCACAAATCTGTGAGGATAAAACTTGCTATGTCACGGCTGTTTTAACAAAACTCTCCTGGTATTGAAATCAAAAAGAACAATTCGCAAACCACTCGTTAACAAACTAAAATGGGTGCTCATCTAGCAGTTGAACGGTTACTTAACAAACCTAGGCGGTTTTTTTGTTGCTTATTTCTTGAGAATTATAAATCTAAAACTCCCATTCAAATAACATACACTTGAAACTGTCCTCCAATAACCCCCAGGTGTTATTCAAACATGAGTGATTTCACGTTGAGCGTATCCACGTGAGCTAGCCCAAGCTAAGTGCCTTTTAAATAACTTTAACTCCGTTTCAAGTTACCTTGAAGAAGCTTCCATCGAGAGGAGCACGAAGAACACTGAGATTTGTTGCTTGTCTGACTTCTTACAAGGAAGCTTTCTTTCCTGATTTCTTGACCTTAAGGTTAGAGACAAATAGAACAGAAACAAAATTAGAATTGACGCAAGAGGTCTGACATGAAGTCAAAACCAACATGAAGCACGAGCGAAAAAAAAGTTGATTTTTTTTTTCTAATTGTTCCTCAATATCATTTTTGTATAAATGTTCCTCTTCAAAATCGCTAAGTACGGTTATACATTAAGATAACATTTATGTCAGAGGAATGTGTCCTTTTCTGTAGTCTACTTTTCGCTGCTGTGTTTCTATATGAACTATATGTAACAGACTGCTGACTGCTGCATGATTCCTAGTGCAATTTTCATTTCGGCACCTATTACTAATCATAATCCTAAAAAAATGTCCTGCCTTGTATGATATTAATCCAGAAAAAGCTTCATTTCTTAATCTCCTTCCTTTTTCATCTCAGCTAGAATAATATCCCTTCATAAGATCTTGACTGTACGAAACAGAACTGTATATAGTAAAACCCAAGTCAAAACAACCGTTCATATTAAACCATGTTTATTATAAATCAGGTATATAACATCACATTCCAGGATCATTTAAATTTGGAGTGACTTTAGCTGAATTTGGATCTATATGTTTATTTTTTTATTTCCATCGCCATGATAAATCGATTTCGAAAGACCGGCTTGGAATTATCTAGTATGAACTGAAAAAAAGTGAAAAGTGAGCCCCTCGAAATCAAAATTAAGTGTTCTAGAAATCAATGGTTTCCGGAGGTATCGCCTTGAGGATAAATAATAAATGTTTTTTTCCTTACGTCCGTGGAATCTTTAACGTACGAAAAATTATTTTAGGTAATAATCATTTTTGTTACCATCAAAAAAATCACTACATTCTAAAAGTAACAGTAAGAGGCTTATCTTCTAGTGCTATCAAATAACGGTTAACTGTGTGTGTGAATAGTGTGTGTTTTTGATCTAAACATGACAATTTGACGGAATTGGAAATATTGTGTCTACGACATTATTTTCGGCTCTCTCTTTGCAGTCGAAGTCAATCATTCTTGTACCAATAAGAGGTATGGGGAAAGATTCAAGGTTTGCCATGCATTATGTAACATTTAAAAGATTATGAAAAATAGAAAACAAATATCGCCTCAGTATTAACTATTAATAAATTATTAATGATGTTAATGATTATCTATAAAGCTGATCCCTTCAGAATTGAAGAGAACCACCCATCTTGGTTGTCACTTAGGTGGACTTTAAAACTATGCCGGCGACGTTCACAATTTTTCTTTGTTCCAATTTCATAACGATTTAGGTTTCAGTCTGAGTTTATTCGGTTAATATCTAAGGCCTATGGCAAACGTCGAACCTCAATCGAACATCGTCTGTCGAACTTTTTCTTTTTCAAAGGATGCCGCTTCATTAGACTTTATAATAGAAACTTTCTATTGTTTTGGATTGGAATGGCGCGACTCTGGCACAATGCTCTACCAGGCAATAAAATCCTAAATATCGAACATACAAAAATTAAATGGTACGCATTTGGAGTCCACCTTAGGCTCATTCATTATGATACAAAACTGGGTGATTTTATTGAATTTTTAAGTACTAGAACCTCCCAAACGAAACCATTTAAAAAATAAGTATGAATGTCATTAATAATTTATTGATAGTTGTTTAAGTTAAGATATAATATTTGTTTTTTTTTTTTTTACTTTTCAAAAGCTCTAAAATGATATATAATACATGATCTATCTAGGCACACGAAATTGCAGCAATAAGGAACCCTTGAACCTTACTCATACCGGCTTACTGTAATTTACAGAATTCTTCGAACTCTAAAGCAACATTCTGGAACTCACTAACAATTGCACTAATACGAAACTTTGTGTGAAAATGCCATTGACAATATAGTATATTAGATATAGGAAGTGCTTTGTTAGAAGATTGAAGATTGAATTTTAGGTGAGTATTTTTAAGCCTTCAAAAGACGACTTTATGATTTTAGGTTTCAACCAACTACAAGCAGTGCAATGATATATCTTGACTGTCTTGCCTTTTTGGTGTTGAAATTAGCAGATTTCAGTTTATTCAACGTGAAACATTGTTTAAGCCATTTTGTTCAAAATCAAAATGTAGCCATTTTGACTTAGACAATTAGAAAAAAGAAGAGTAGAAAAACATGTTCATTCTCGACAAAAGAAATTTTGAGTTTACTTGAACAAACAGGAAAAACAGAGTGCACGTTGTTAAATAATACGAACTTTACATATGGATGCGGTTTCCGTTGATAGATTCTTTAGCCTGAAAATAGTAATAAACAATGAACCTGAGAAATGAACCCTGATCCTATGGTCGACGAAAAATCCGAGTCTACCATCATTTTTCCTAATTCACACTTTGTGCTCGCTAAAGTCGACATGAAGCTTGTAAAAGTATGTCGCAGGCAAGCAAAAACATTCTATTGCGGTCTTCATACAAATTCAATCTTCGAACTCCGAAGCAACAGTCAATCCGTGCTTTAACGGCTACTTTCGATCGTGAAACTAATACCTAACAAACACAAACTCAATGGTATAACTAGTTTTACGGGAAACTAGGTGGTCTGCGTCGGCGGAGACGTGAACATGAACAACAACAACCAAAGGTTGAGATTTATGTTAAACGCCGTGGAAAAATGGTGTTATGCTGACGCTTCGTGGAGCAAAAAAACACAAACTCAGTTTTACATCGGGTTCTGCAAAAGCTAGGGAGTTGCTTAGAGGACGCTTTGAAAACACAATTAATTAGTCGGTATAGTCCGGTCAATTTAGCTTTAAACCTGGAAAAAAATGCAACATGGGATTTTTATACAGCCAATTCTCAGAAACATATGTGAGGAATACGTGTCGAAATTGTGAAAATCCGTTCGGGGGAAGTTGGTTAAATTTAGGGTTTTCCGTCTGCACGAAGGAAAGCCTGTTTTTTCGGTGGCACTTAGACAAGGAAAGCGAACAATTCGAAGGGAGGGCTATGGACTGTATATCCTTAACTCAGTATGACATTAAACACGATATCGAGCAATTTCTTTCTACTGCATAATGCGATTGCCTAAATGTGAATTTTGTCTTTGTTGTTAACCAGTTCTGCAAAATAATGACTAAATAATCCTGAGTTTTGACGAATCCCGTATTCATCCTTGTATTCCCCGCGTTGGTGATACACTAAAGTTCGAAAACTATACACTAAAAGAAATAAAAGAAATACTGTTCAGAGCCGTAACTCATCGCTCAGAAATTATTTGTTTCAACCGAAAAACCTTATTAAATCTTCCCCGGTTTCTTCTGTACAGTCTCTATACATTCTCCCAGCGTCTGTGTTTTCATTGTCTAAGTACCACCGAAAACAAAAGGAGCCCTTGACGTCGCCGGTAAAAACAAAAATTTAGCCAACTTCCCCAGGTCGGATTTCTATGAAATTTGGATATGTTATTCCTCGTATGTTTTTGACAATTACAATTCATGTTCTCAGGTTCGGTCTTTTTCGGGCTAAATTGACCAGACTAGTACAGAGTTACTCCTCAGCAGAATTATGAACCAGAAATTATCATGCTCTCGATACAAAATGATTCTCACTTTTAAAACAGCATTGTTTTAGCTGTAACATTACATTTTAAAGAATACCCACGTTTTCAAAAATCAAAATGTTTTCATTTTTGGCTTTGCAAAATGAAATATCTAATTTTCGTACTGCAACCGTAACTTATCTATTTATTTTGTGTTTTAATCTAGTTTATTTTATTTTAACCTTTTTTATTCCATTTTATTCTATTCTATTTTATCTTTTTTTCCAAACCACCAGGTCTTTGAAACGCCAGAGGATGAACCATTCGCTTGTGATTAACTGCAGCAATGGTATCCCTGTGCCCGGATGTGCCGTGGAGCCTGGGCAATTCGACAGCGAGCCCGAAGCTTCGTTCGTTCTGCGTCTATCTCTCTTCAGCTTGTTTATCTTTGCTTCTTTTGTGGGGAACGCCGCCGTCGTTAAAGCTATACGCGAACTGCCATGCGTCCAGAAGCCTCTTACATATTATCTTGTGACAAACATGGCTGTTGCTGAACTTATAGGTAAAGCCAAGAGTGTTTATCGCTCAGGGATTGAGATAGGATTTTTCAAATTGGGGGTGGCCAAAATTGCCAGATTTCAAGCCGTGAGTGCCTGGGGGGAATCCCTTAATATTACCATTATCGAAACGCGATCCACATAAAGAGAAAGAGCATGCTGAACTATACAAAAACCCAAAGTTTGGTATAAATTGGGGAAATAGTGATCAAGAAACAGCCATTCAAAAAGTCGAACATTTTACAACATTTGTGTGAAATTCGGACACGGCGTCCATCGAATTTACACAATCAACTCCAAACTTTAGGATTTTGTATAGTTCAGCATGCTCTTTTTATTTATGTGGATCTCGTTTCGATAATGGTAATATTAAGGGATTCGCCGCAGGCACTCTCGGCTTGAAATCCGGCATTGGGGTCCCATTTTATGCATCTCTAGATATTATTAATGTCAGCTCTGTTAGAAAAATAAAGGCAAATATATGCCTATGGCGGAGCCTTTCGTCCCGTTTTTATTTTCTATACTTAAGCATTCTGAAAACCGGCAAGAAAAATAAATAAAACAGTTTCAAGTAGGTGCTTGGACGCATTACAACTTTGAAAATGCATTTTTTGCAATTTTATGCACAATTTCTAGACTAGACGAAATATCAGAAAATTGCAATATTTAAGGCGCATGAGGCATTTTTTAGTAAAAGCTGGCAACAAGAGTTTTCTTATGTAATTTTTCACGCTGAATCCGAATTTTCTTGTTGCCATCCCTGATTGTGCATTTTAATGAGTGAAAATGACGTCATCATGATTAACAGCTGTTCGCGAACCCCTTAAAATAGTTTTGTCGCTATATTTCAAATTCGAACGAATATTTAACTTGAACAGGATAGTTTAGAATGTTCTATACGAAAAATTGTCGTATTATTCGGATATGGCGCTGCTGTGATATTCAAAATGGCGGATCCAAGATCGCCGCCATATCGTCAAATTTGATTTTAAGAAACTATCACTCTGGTAGTCAAAAAAGACATGGAAATAAATACCTGACAATGCATTCAAGGTGTCACAATATGAAATGCAGTGCTGCTGGTCGAATGAAGCCATATTAAATATATAAAAGGCAAATCAATATGAAAAGGTGAATCAGATTCACCGCCGCTTGATTTTACGATCTAAACGATATCCAGAGTTTACGATGATCATCCTTGGTCCGGCAACAAAACTGTGCCTTTGAAGTCTTTAGGGGTGATCTTAATCTTCAATAAAATTAGGGAGATTGGTATCTTTTAGGGCCGAAATATGTGTCCAAATTGTTTTCTCTCATGATGGTGCTTCTAAACACCGTGTAAGAAATAGAGATTACTCGATGAGAAGACGATAAGTTAGAAACAAACACGGAAATTTCTTGATGGGTATCTTTTACCTGTTATCTGTCTCCTTCGCGCCTACTTTGCACATAAGGCCTCATCTTTTAGGGTAAGAAATTATTTGAGCCACGCCATGGCTCGCCATGTTTGGTATCTTTTAGGGGTGAAACTGAAAATTTCCAACGATCATCCCCGGTCAAAAAATATGGGAGTCCCCCCCCCCCCCCCCCCCCCCCCGGGACCTCAAAAGGAAACCCAAGACAAGAAAGGGGTTGGAATAGGAAAGGGCTTTCAAGCATAGAGAGGAAAGCTACTCCGAGGACAAATTAAAGTCTTACATTCGCTACTTTTGCTTATAAGTTCAAAGTTGCTACGATCAGGCTATAAAAATAAATTCGGAAAAGGCTGGAGCAACGCCTAAATTGCCATAGAATAATTTCCCCCTTTATCCCTGCTTTTTTCTTATCATTATCATTCTTGTGTGTGTAAGAGGAATATTCTGCATGCATTTAAAACAGTCGACTCAGTGATAGGCTTTGAAATCAATAGTCATAGTGAAAACTTTTACAGTAGGGACGACTGAGTTGCTATAATTTTTTGGATTGCGCTTCCTACCTAAATTCACTAACAACAATCATATATTTGCCTATATATTATTGTCTTTCCACCATAATCGTCAGTTGCTACTTTTTATGTATTGCAAAATCGTTTAAGTTTTGTCTTTTATCTTTTTTTTAAGTTTAGCCTTTGAACGTGATTGGCTTCAAACAATCACCAGATATCTTGGATCCGCCATTTTGGATGACGTTCTACGCCCATCAATCACCCTATCCCATAATATAGATACATTTTTTTGAATATCACATTGCCACTTATACATTTGAATTTCACTGGCCGTTAAAATTTGAAAAGAAAAATCGGCGAAAAATTCATTGTAGAGGTTTGTGTGACAGGACGTCATTTACCTCTTAAAATGCAAAATCTGCGTTGGCAACAAAAAAATTCGGATTCAACGTAAAATTTCGCATTAGATGGCACTTGTTGCCAGCTTTTACTAAAAAATGCCTCATGAAGTACGATTTTCCGAAAGTTCGTCTAGTCTATTCAGCGTTAACGCGATCCCTGTCGTTTACATCCAGATAGTCCGCTAAAATTTTGTGTCATTTTTAGCATCAAAATGCCTGTGATTTTATTCCAAAAACAAAATCAAATGAACCCTTATGAAATTTTATATCACATACAGCACATTTCAGATGACTAACAAAAACTAAACGCAAATGAAAACCACTAACCAAGCAAGAGTGGACGCCATTCAACAGCAAACCAATCAGGAGGCGAAGAAAGTCAGACTTGCGTTTAGTCGTGACGTGGCAAAGGCGCGTTTTGATTTAGTTCGCAATTTGATTGGCTGAGAGAGAAAGACTTTGCTCTCGACCAATAGAAACCCGCTCTATGGACATGGAATCATCCAAAACAATGAAAGATTGTTCTCGTGATCTGAATGGGAAAACATTACATCCAGGTCTATTGCCTAGGTTCTCCTATTTATCTGAAAAAATATTGATGTTGTAGGGAGATGTTAAATATTGATCATGTCTTTTGCAGGAACCGTCTGCCTGCCGTTCTTCCAGATATACGACGAGTTACAGACATGGGTATTTGGCGAAACAATGTGTAGGCTAGTGAACGCCTTAATGCTGTCTTCCTATTTCGTGGTTCCCTGGTCACTAGCCCTGATCGCCGTCCTACGACTAAGGGTCCTCCTAGCGAGGCGGGTAGGTGCATTCGCGCTCTCTTGGCGGCGCCTGTCCTGTCTAGTCGCTTTTCTATGGATATGCGGATTCGCGATTTGCTTCCCGACCTTCGTATACGCGACTCAAGTGAAGACAATCTATGATGACTTCTCATACTGGTGCATAGAACTTTTCCCAGGCGATACACTAGATAACTTCCCCTCCCCCCGTCTCAAGCGCTTCTACTTCATTCGCTTCTTCCTGAACTTTGGCATTCCAGGGGGGTCGTGATGGCTGCCTACGGAGGAGTCGCCTTGAAGATAAAACGCCACCTGACGCGCGCGCGATATCGAAAGGACGACTCGCAAACCATCAGTATGACCGGCGTTGGATCAGGGGGGAGTAGTGAGGATACCGTGGTCATAGTAGTGACCCCCCCTGAGAACGAGCACAAGTCGTCCATAAGTCAAGAGAAGATCCGTAAGCACGACATAGGGAACGACATGATGGAGATGGAACACGACCTACTGCGCATGATCTATATAGTGGTGGTGATCTACCTGGTATGCTACATACCTTATCAAGTCTTCTTCTTGATGGAGTATTTTGGCTACACCTCCTGGATGACTTGGAAGCACTTCACAGTGACACGAAAGTACGTGTTTCTGCTCACTTGCTTTCCTTCCGCCATTCACCCGGCTTGTTATGGCACCATGTGCAAGTTCTACGCCAAGATTTTCTCCAGGGTTTTTCTGTGTAAAAGCCACGGCGCAAATTTTTGACAAAGAACTTTGACGTTGATGTATATAGCGCGATATATTTGGTACTCTCTTCTGATTTCTTGATTTTTATAGCACCATGTGCAAGTTCTACTCCAATAACGTACATGTATATAGCGTGGTATATTTGGTACTCTCTTCTGACTTTGTGATTTTTATGGCAACATGAGCAAGTTTTACGCCAAGATCTTCTCCAGGGTTTTTCTGTGAAAGAGTCACAGCGGCGCAAAGTTGTGAACTTTGACGTTGATGTATATAGCGTGATATATTTGGTACTCTCTTCTGATTTCGTGATTTTTATAGCACCATGTGCAAGTTCTACTCCAATAACCTCTCCAGGTTATTTCTGTGTAAGAGTCACGGCGCAAATTTGTGACAAAGAACTTTGACGTACATGTATATAGCATGGCATATTTCGTACTCTCTTCTGATTTTGTGAAGACCACTGCAAAGCAACGCTCTGTATACGCCTCACTGAATTTCCATCGCGTGAAGCCCAGCGGCAACTAACTCAGTATGGAGGTTCTCCAGAGTGCTTCTGTGCAAGAGTCATGGCGCAAGTTTGTGATAAAAAGCTTACCGTATGCATTGCTACGCGACCTCAAAGTTCACTGTTGGGCGATTGGCGATTTTACGCAAGAAATAGTTGTCAATATTTTTGAACCGGAAAATTAAACATTCGAGTCAAGGAAGCCAAAGGATAGCTTAAAACCATTTTGGTTGATTTTGCAATCAATGTCGGCCCGCTGAAGTGGCCGAACCCAGCGTTTTGGTTTGATTGACGGCTTAAAATCGCCAATCGCATTGAATTTTGAGGTCGCGTAGCAATGCATACAGTGGTAAGAGTCTCTTACGTCACTCGACATATAAAGTGGGTCATTTAGCACTCTTGTGTCTTTGTGAAGAGCACTTCAACATCACCCTCGCACTTTAGTTGAATCCCCATTGCGCAAAGTCCAGTGGCAACTACCTCAGTATAGAGGTTAATGGATACTCCTTAACCACCTTGTCGAGGTAGGAGCCTGCTCTTCGGTAAAACTGGTCAGCGCTGTTTGACAGCTGTCAATGCGACTCCAAGTGGACAGATTTTCCAGGAGGTCCATTCTATAAGAACACATAGGGGTTAGAAGTCACATTGCTAGGAGCCGGTTATTGGCATCCTTGTTTAAACAGATGGATTGTATACGAGCTACGAATCTATGCAAATCTTTCGGCACGTTAAAATGTTTGCTACTAAGTTGTTTCATAAACAACCAAGAACAATGAGTGTGTCTGTAACGTAGCACTCATGCAGCAGTGTCAAGTCTTGACTAGTTTGACTATAAATTCAACCGAGATATCTCGGTGCAATTTTTTTCTCCTATGAAATAGAGCCAGTTTCGTCCCCACCCCCCGAGATATCCCTACCCTCCGATATATCTCGCCTCATGTGAACTGGCCCTAAGAGTTGTCTAACTCTTTGAGCGTTTTCAGGAGAAAACGCTTTTTACCTAATATTTTTATGCTGTAAATACTGATGGCTTTACCGTGGTTACATAAACTATATATTTATGTATCTATAACAGGGGCGTAGCCAGGAATTTTGGTTTGGTGGGGCAGGATAGTGAAAACATGGGACGAAAATTTGCAAATTTCTTCCAGCAAATACAGTAAAT
This sequence comes from Scolanthus callimorphus, assembly GCA_033964015.1. Classification (NCBI taxonomy): domain Eukaryota; kingdom Metazoa; phylum Cnidaria; class Anthozoa; order Actiniaria; family Edwardsiidae; genus Scolanthus; species Scolanthus callimorphus. The sequence continues at coordinate 132,373 of JAWWUD010000161.1, forward strand.
GTATGGGAAAATCCCAGAGAAAGGGGGGGCGGCCCCCCTGGCTACGCCCCTGTATAAGGACAATGTACATATTATTATAAACAACTATTGTAACTCAATAAAATAATTCTCTATAAATGTACGTAAATATTCATTCTCGTACCCAAAGCTCCCCGTCTCGTCTGCTCACAGGGGAGGCTCTGGGGACATCAATTTGAGGGCCTTCGCTGATTGGTTGATTTTGAACGTTGGAGCATGCACAGAAAGGTGTTTCTCTCAACGGCTCTGTATTAAATCTCGCGCATGCGTCAATGGATGTCACCAGAGCCTCCCCCGCGAGGAGACGAGCCGGGGAGCTCTGGGTTCGAGAATTGCAAATGTCTACATGTCCGGATCTCTAGTGATCCGGACACACTAGGAACTCCATAGGGTAGGAGCAAGTTCACATAGAATGCTCTTACTTTCAGACACTAGCCTAGGAATCCATTTCTAGGAGTTTCGACGATAAGAATTGTCAATTAAATATAAAAAGTCAGTCCTGCCGGGTCACGTGACAGCCATTTAGCCTGTCAAAGGCCACGGGTTAATGTTTTGTAATTAGAACAGTATAAGAGGATCCGTCTGAACACATCACAAGGAAAACAGGAAGCCAGTTTTATAGATATAAAGATATAAAGAAAGCAAGAGTGAATATAAAGAAGGAAAGAATAGACTACAAATTGGTATATTTATTTCGAGAATTTCTTTGCAAACGTCCTGCGAAGTAAGATTTCGTGTAGGAAATACTTCCACCACAAGAGACTGACTAACCGCGCACATGTTCCTAGCATAGAAACCGTGCAACCATAGCGACGGTTATGATCTCAAGTTCACGGATGCATTTTCAGAAACAAATAACTCACTTATGTTTCTGCCACAGGCTTCCCGTGCATTTGTTCCTAGCATAGCAACCGTGCAACAATGGAGACGAAATAGGTAAACAACAGAGCAGACTGATTAACCACAGGGTTCCCACGCACATGTTCCCAGCATAGCAACCGTGCAACCATAGCAACGAAAGAGATAAACAAGAGACTGATTAACCACAGGGTTCCCGTCTGTACTTTGTCTGTACTATCATTAAAAAGGTGAATTAGACCTTTTGTATCCACTGATTCATTAATCACAATATTCTATTGTACAGACTCACTTAGATTATTGTTGCGAAGTCTGGGATACTCTTGGAAAAACATTATCTGACAAACTGCAAAAATTTCAAAATAGGGCAGCCAGACTCATTCTCGGTACAGATAATAGAATTAGTTCTAACCTGGTCCTGGGGTTACTGGAATGGGCATTGGCAATGCATAAAGTTAAAAATAGCTCTGCACCAGAGAGTGTTGCAGGGTTATTTGAAACGGTGGGAAGCTCTACAAATTATAATTTACGGGGTGGGGGTACTAGATTTGTATTGCCCCACCCAAACACTTGATCTTTTAGCTTCTCCTTTAGCGGTGCCAAAATTTGGAACAGTCTCCCAGAGGATTTGAGGCAAACTCAATCATTTGAGAGCTTTAAGAACAAGTTAAAATCTGTCACTCTGCTCGACAACGGGTAGTCTATTTTTCTTATTATTATATTAATATATTGTCATAGTTTTATTGTAGAATAGTTTTATCCTGTATTTATTATTATTATTATTATTATTATTATTATTATTATTATTATTATTATTATTATTATTATTATTATTATTATTATTATTATTATTATTATTATTATATTTATATGCACGACTTACATGTAAACCAGCCCAATAGCTGTTGTAACTTTCGTGGTTAAATAAAGTATCATTCATGTTCCCAGCATAGAAACCGTGCAACCAAATCGACGAAATAGGCAACGAGAGACTGATTAACCACAGGATTTCCGTGCACATGTTCCTAGCATAGCAACCGTGCAACCATGGCCACCAAAATAGGTAAACAAGAGACTGATTAACCACAGTGTTCCCGCGCACATGTTCTTAGCATAGCATCCTTCTCATCACCTACAAAGCCCTTCATTCATTGGCCCCAACCTATCTTTCTGAACTCATTCACCCGTACACGCCTTGTCGCTCACTCAGATCGTCTTCCAAGCTCCTGCTCCGCGTTCCACGATCACACACAAAAACTTATGGGGACAGGGCCTTTTCCCACTGCGCTCCCACATTGTGGAACGATCTTCCAATGGACATTAGACGCAGTGAAAGTGTTCAGGTTTTTAAAACTAAACTTAAAACACACCTGTTTAGTAAACATTTTGTTTAATTTGTGTTTTCAATTTTTGCTTTTCTTTTCTTTTTTATCATCTTATCCTGAATACAATTTTAATGTAATTTTATATATTTTAATGATACTTTTTTATATATATATCTAATATACATTTGTAAGAGCATTGAGGTAATATAATGCTCCAAATACTTATTATTATTATTATTATTATTAGCAACTGTGCTACCATAGCGACGAAATAGGTAAACGAAATGTGCAGTTATGATCTCCAGTTCACGGATGCATTTCCCTAGCATGCCCACGGGTTACAAACAAATGTTTGCTCTAAACGACTAAAAGATGTTAATGGGCGGACGCTACCAAGTAATAAAAAGGTAGAGTAACATGGCTTACGGGTGATTATTAGGAGAAAGGGCGGTCCATTACTCCCGGGGGCATCCGAGTAATTTCCGAGCAACGGTAGCTTCCGATATTACCCTCAACATTATAGCTGTGTCAAGGGTACTAATCCCTGTTAGATGCACTCAGCAATCAAGGTCACGATATGGTTGGTCTCGACAATTTAAGGTTCAAGGGCTCTTTTGCCAAAATAGTTGTCATTTCGTCTGGATCCGTCACATCACAACAAGATGTAAACACCGCTAGCCGATTTGGTCTGTATTGGATATGAAAACGGAGGAAGACAGGACCTCGGTTTATTGTCTCATCCGAGAGTCTATTAGGAAGCACAAGGTTTTTACAGCCCACAGGCACAGTTAAGCCTTCGCTCTCTTCGCGGCAGGAAAGAAAGAAAGAATTTTCACGTCCCTGCCGGGAATCGAACCCGGGCTACAGCGGTGAAAAACAGGCGCCGTTATGCTGCGCCATCCAATACAATGAACTCTGAGACCCAATAGAACAAACCCACATATTATTTTGTAAGAAATTACTCATTTCCAGCAAGAAAGCAGTAAATAAGGCGTGTAGAGCAGAGCTAGGACAACTTGTATGACAACTTGTATGACAACTTGTATGACAACTTGACGAAATATGAACCCCTACCTTCGACTTGCATGCTAGGAAAGTGCAATACAGTCGAAGCTCTCTGTGCGACCGCTCTCCTAAGCGACCAGCTCCCATAACGACCATTTTCCCGAAACCCCGTTTGCTAGGAAAGTGCAATACAGTCGAAGCTCTCTGTGCGACCGCTCTCGTAAGCGACCAGCTCCCATAACGACCATTTTCCCGAAACCCCGTTTGCTAGGGAAGTGCAATACAGTCGAAGCTCTCTGTGCGACCGCTCTCGTAAGCGACCAGCTCCCATAACGACCATTTTCCCGAAACCCCGTTTGCTAGGAAAGTGCAATACAGTCGAAGCTCTCTGTGCGACCGCTCTCGTAAGCGACCAGCTCCCATAACGACCATTTTCCCGAAACCCCGTTTGCTAGGAAAGTGCAATACAGTCGAAGCTCTCTCTGCGACCGCTCTCGTAAGCGACCAGCTCCCATAACGACCATTTTCCCGAAACCCCGTTTGCTAGGAAAGTGCAATACAGTCGAAGCTCTCTGTGCGACCGCTCTCGTAAGCGACCAGCTCCCATAACGACCATTTTCCCGAAACCCCGTTTGAAATGTCACATAAACGCTGTTATTTTAAGCTCCCGCCTTATCGATGCGACCAGCTCCGTTAGCGACCACAATTTCAAATCACCAACAGAGATTTTCTATTGTTTTTAAGCTCTCGTAAGCGACCACAATACTTTTTGTCTTTAAAACATCAGTCATCACCTCATAAATATCTAAACTGATACAAGCTGCACCAGTGAAATACTATTTTCTACATATTTTTTATGTACATATTTGCGGTTATCTATTCTTAATTAAAGTCGGGAAATAAATCAAACTATTTTAAACATTAGTATCACATGATATTTTCTAGATTTATTGTACTAAGCTCTCGTAAGCGACCAACACCTATTGTTCAAGTAGGAAGCCGCTTGGTGGTCGCTTACGAGAGCCGTTCTCGTAAGCGACCAGCTCCGTTAACGACCGCAATTTCAGTTCCCGAGGTGGTCGCTTACGAGAGCTTCGACTGTATCTGTTTACCCCCAGTAGCCATTTAATAAATTTGCAATGGACAATTTCGATGGGGTCCCTTTCCATTTTTCCTTTCGAATCTACTCCCCAGACTTCGCTTCCATACAATAGAATAGGGGCAATCAGTGGTCGTCCATCTCTTTTCGTAGTTTGTATAGTGCTTTTAGTGCCACTTTCTTAATTTCATCTTTGGCTAGGGACAAATTCCCATAAGCAGTGAAATGGAGACCTAAATATTTATATTTTCTTGTTTCGTTTCTTTATAATGAAATATATATTTGTTCATTGTTCTACCGCTGTTATTAAAAATCATAATTTTGGTTTTTTCAAGGTTGACCGATAATTGGGCGTGATCGCAATATTTGCCTAGGCAGTCAAGATAATCTTGCAGTCCTCTTTCGGATGTTGATAGAATGACTAAGTCGTCTGCGTAGAGTACACAGCTTAAAGGCTTTGAACTTAGGGTTACGTCGTGTTTGTTTATGGTACCAAGTTTATCTGGGAGATCGCTTAAGTATAGATTAAAAGGGTTGGCGAAATCATGCATCCCTGTTTAACGCCGTTGTTACATTTGAAGGCTGGTGTTAGTAAATTTCCTACTTTCAGTGATGATTTGTCATTTGAGTACATGGATCTAATAGTATCAAAGAAATGCCCTGTCACTCCTACTGCCCTGAGTTTTTCAAAACGTAATCTTCTGGGTATGGAATCAAAAGCTTTGCTGAAGTCCACAAAGCATGCAAACAGGTGATTTGCCTTTTTGTTTGGTTTTGTTTTGGCATATTTTTCAATTAGAGATTTTAAGATGATGGGGTGGTGGGTGTGGTGGTGGTGGTTGGGGGGGGGGGGGTCATTGGTGGGGGGGGGGGGGCGTTTCCCTATGAGGATTGGTCAAATAAAAGTGAAATTGAAAATTAAATTTAGATAAAATATTAATGTATTTTTCCTTTTTTTAATTTATTGGAGTTATACTTATGTAAATATTTTTACACGGTTCCAATAAAAAATCTATGCTATGCTATGCTATGCTATGTAAGCCAGATGCAGGGCAATTAAGTTCTGGCAAAAACTAATTGATCACGACAGACAAATACCCTATCGAGCAAAGCTTTTTTCGCTAGAAAGTGATAATAAGGAATTTTGGCACAGAAAACTAAAGAACATTTTAGATATATCGGGCTTGGGTAACGTATGGCTGACTGGAGAAGGGCCCATTCGAAACATTAGGCAAAGGTTGTGCGACATAGAGCGGCAAACATGGTTGACCTCTTTGCAGAACGATACTAGAAAAGATGCGCGACAGGGAAATAAACTAAGAACCCTCCGAAAAATTAAGCTCTCTTACGACTTCGAAAATTATTTAACAAACGTTACTAATGTGCAACATAGGATCGCCTTGACAAAACTACGATTGAACAATCATGCCCTTGCGATCGAAACGGGACGGTATGCAAGACCCTACCAAGCGCCCATTGAAAGAATATGCCAAATTTGCAAAGCAGGGGTAGAGGACGAAGAACATTTCCTTTCAAAATGTACTGGTTATGAAAGAAGCAGAACGACGTTGTACGAATATCTTGAAAGGCACACAAAGGTCACACTTAAGGACGTGCCACCCACAACCGCTTTCTTGAAAATTATGAAACTAAAGCAAAATGGAAATGTTCAAAGAAAAATTGCAAAATTCATACGGGAAAGTATGAAGAAAAGAGAACAGATACTCAGAGAATACAATATGTAATGACATCGCCTTTCTTTTCCATTTAACTACATGATATTAACATTTTAACACTTTATTGTAATATACGGCACATGCGCCTTAGGGTTGTACTGTCACAATAAAGATTATCTATGTCTATGTCTATGCCCACCAACCCCAAAGCGCTCAGTTCGTAATTATCTTAGTGGGGTGACGTTTTTGGATATCGCTCACTGCCTGTTGAGCAGGCAAAATTCGCGCACACAATTCGCACCTCGAGGACGCACACAATTTCTAGACACAGCACAGAAAAAAAAAGAAGAAAAACTATTATATTCTATACTATTAAAATCGCCTTCTCGTGCAGCCAATTGCAGAGCTCCATTTTTAAACGCTCTTTCCCAAAGTGGGCAAAAAAATACAAATATTTAAATGGAAATTCATAGAAACTGAAATCCTCCATCCCCGAAACGTAAATCTTTTTCTGGATAACTAAAGTATTGCATGTTACCTAAAATATTTTGTACTAATCACCAAAGCCTCCCTCACGGGTACTCAGAATCAAGAGAGTTCTGGGTTTGATAATGCACAAAAAATATGTCCAGAACCCGCGCACAAAATTCAGGCTTGGGGGCGCACAATGAACATTTTTAATGACAGTACAAGAAAAGTTACAAACAATAAATATGAACTAAATACGCATACTTTGGGGAAGGAAAGATTGCAGATAATTCTAAAGAAGAAAAGAAGAAGAATAGACCGACCATATTTTAACAAATCTAGTGAAGGAGAAAAAACTTTCAACAGCTGGTTTTTCCCCAATTCGATTGCAGACAGATAATTCTAAAGAAGTAGAAGACACTGACCATGTTTTTAATGTTACAATTAATTGAAAATAAAAGCTGTTTAAAGTTTAAATGTTTATTTATTTATTATTTAAATATTAATTTATTTCAATATTTTTAGCTCTACTCAGGCAAAAGCCTCCATAAAGCAATGGAAGTCTCTTTTGCAAAAAGATGGGAACAGGTAAAGTTGCTCTAACATGTATCTCAGAGTTACAACATCCAACCCACAAGGTGAAAGGAAGGAAAAGGGTCCATCGGTAAGGTGGGGCCTTGCACATAGCCATATTAGCGACACACCAAACAAACAGCTATCTGGCTCTGGTTGGCACTAAATTAGGTCTAAATGAGATCCTAAATGAGGTCCAATAGCAATAGGACTTAAAATTAGACTCACCTTATAGGCTGCAATCACACATGGATATGAATAGACCAACACACCCCAGATCAACCCTAACATCACTTATACATGTACTTGCCACTTGGATCCTGAAATAGCAATATGAACAATGGATCAGTAACAGTGGGACAGGTCCTTACTCTTTCCCAGTCAGGTGTCAGCTCGCAAAGGATCATGTACCAGAGCAGAGCTAGAAAATATGACCATGACACCATGCCCACTGCCTTTTTTTTGGAAGATGACTGGGGACGAGTGAGTGGCCAGATCATACAAGATGAGACCAGTCAACTGAAAAGGTGTCCTGGGCCTGTTTGTGCCAACTGAGCTTATATGTTATTGAATGTAAATTGAGTAAGATGTAAGTTAAGAATGATTCCAAGGCCATGGCCACAGGTGCAGGCAAAATAGTGACTTTATTGCTAGAGATACCAGAAATTAGCTCATGCTGCTTGGACTACAATTAAAAATGTAGGATTTCACTTTTGGATGTATGAGCTTATTAGCAAGCTTGTTTGTAATGCACCACATTTGAATGCTTTTGTCACAGGGTTCAAATTTGTTCAGCATAACTCCATGGCATAACAGATCTGTTGGAAAACTGGACAGTTGGCAGGTGTGAACTTGAACTCTGTGTCATGCTGCCATTTTGAATGACACTAATGCCTATTTGCCTATATCACTTTATTTATTGTCCTGTGCCCATTTCCTGAAAGTCTACTGTATCCTGAAGTTGTACATTGGTTGTGATTTTATCAGGCATAAGCAGCAGTGGCTGTGATGAGTTTTATAAGCAATAACAGAATAAAAGAAATACAGTATTGGTTTATTGATAAATAAACCTAATTTGAATTTACAAATTTTTAGCCACTTTTCCACTTTTGGAAAAATGTCAATTACATGCTTTCACAGAATGTTCACAGCCACCTTAAAAAGCCTCAGTCAGCAGCCATTATGTCAGCAACAAAATGCAACATACCCAGGCACGGATCCAGGGGGACTGGACTGGTATACATTTGGTCACATAAAAGAAAAGATCCCCTCTGAAATGACGAAAAGGTCTTAAGCGAACCGTTCATTTGGAGAGGGGGTTCATTTTCACCCGATAACCCCCCTGGATCCGTGCCTGGGTATGTTGCATTTTGTTGCTGACATAATGGCTGCTGACTGAGGCTTTTTAAGGTGGCTAGTATATTAAATTCATAATGTAGTAAACACGATTTCATCTCGTGAGAGGGCCACAGACAACAGAGAAGGATTGGTATACCTCTATGTTTGGGGGGCGTGGTGACATTTCCTCATACGTTGCACTTCATCAGCAAAAATGAACCCCTGTCTTAAAATCCTGTATCCACCACTGATACCAAGACAGAGAAAGCATCCATTTTCATTGGCTGATTTAGGCTGTGCAGTGGCTCAGTTTAATTGTTAGATTGAGCACAAAACTTAGTTTGTAGATTTTCGTGATTCCTACAAGCAGTTCTACTCCTAACAGAGAATGAAAACACTGGATGAAATTGTGTGGTTCCAGAAAATATCCATACCCCCTCCATGGAAGGGTGTTGAAAAGTGACCCCCCCCCCCCCCCCCCCCCCCACACACACACACACCCCTCTGGAATTTCCAAGGAAAAATACAGTATTTGTATGGAAATGATCAGGTAAATTGACCCCCACCCCTCCGGAATTTCCAATGCCCTTCCGTGGGGGGGGGGGGGGGGGGGGGGGTATGGATATGGATAATTTCTGGAACCACACATTCTGAGATGTAATTGAAATTCTCTTTATTTTGTTTAAACATATTCTTTCATGTCAGGTAGTGGTTGTACAAATGGTGAAATATAACTGCATGCAGAGATTTAGATTTATGGAACGAATGCAGTTCATGAGACAACAGAAAACAAAGAAATGTGACTCCTTCCTTCTACATGAAGGGAAGTTTGACTATGTCAGCACCCGCGTGAACCGGTCACTGAAATCCGTACCTTTATAGCTAATATGGGAAATAGTGAGTACGGCAAACATGGTAAAGCGAAAATACTTTGTAGCTAAACATAAGACGTTGCTGTCCGTCGTATACATGTACACAGTCGACGCAGAAGAAGACGGCGGTGAAATACTTTACATTTGTCAGTTTGTAGCTAGCTAAACTCGCTAAACTGTAGATTCATCAACTCATACTTCATTCTGTCAAACTAAGGCCCCTTCTTCAAAGCTTACCTGTGCCACAAAGTTCATTCTACAGCTGTAAAACCCCCGACAAAAGCTTTTTAAAAACGACGTGAACTCGCCGCCATCTTGACCATGCTTCTGCGAGTTCGAAAAATCGCGCGAACAAATGACGTCACGTCACGCAATCCAAAACAAAACAATCCACGTTTTGTAGATTTTTCGAAAGCAAAAGAAAACGCTTCCACAGTTTTGTAAGTTCAATAAATCATCTTAAGTATCTTGATAATTATAAGCTTAGTATCGACACTTTTTTAATTTACAAAATGGAAAAAGAATAGAAAAAGAGGAGTGACTCTTTCGACTGGGTTTCCTGTGCTATACCCAATAAAGACTGGTAGCGAAATACACGCGAGATGCATGATGGGAGAATATCGGCCATTTTCTTTGGCGTTTCAAAAACGTGTAACTTCCTGAAAAAGAAGCGAACGAATTCCTAATTTTTTCGCTTATTTGTTGCATTTACTGGTGTCGACATAGAAGCAGACGAATTTTTAGTCTTTATTTCATCTTGTGACTTTGTTATTTACCACACAAAGCCGTCAAAATGTCTTACATGTTGCCTCATTTGAACAACGGCTGGCAAGTTGATCAAGCCATCATGTCGGAGGAGGATCGCGTCGTCGTCATACGATTTGGACACGATTGGGATCCGTGTTGCATGAAAATGGACGAACTTTTATATTCCATTGCTGATCGATGCAAGAACTTCGCGGTGATGTATATTGTCGACATAACAGAGGTCCCAGACTTCAACAAGATGTACGAACTCTATGACCCTTGTACCATCATGTTTTTCTACCGAAACAAGCACATTATGATCGATCTGGGAACTGGTAACAATAACAAGATTAACTGGCCTTTGGATGATAAGCAAGAAATGGTGGACATTGTGGAAACTGTTTATAGAGGAGCCAGGAAAGGCAGGGGTTTGGTGGTATCACCCAAAGACTACTCGACCAAGTATAGATATTAAAATCAGCTGTTCCTTATATTTATCCACAAACAATATGCCTAAAAGAAAGATTGGAGGCTGGTTTACATGACATCTGGTAGCTGGGATGGTATGGCTAACTGAACTCCAGGGCCCGGTTCCCAGAAAGTCAGTTAACACTAACCCAGGGTTAACTGTGGCTATTCAGGGCATTTGATTGGATAAGAATCATATTTGTCTATAGGTTAGCGCAAGAGAAAATGATCCCCGCACATTCGAACTGTTTTCCGTTGGTTTAGAAGCGCGTGCATGTTGATGCAAGCAGCGAATCAGCCAATCATATTATGAGAACAGCAACAGTACAGCATCACGTAGCATGCTGGTCACACATGCATCCTCACAGTGATGTCTGTTGCTGGGACTTGTCCAGTCAGAAGGTGCCGCTAAGAATAGCTCCCTGATCTAAAAAAGAAAGTGTCACGCTCTTCTGCCACTGTCATGGAAAGAGATCCGTGTGTTGGGGTTGCGTTCTCTGGGGATCATTTTCTCTTGGTTAGTGTTAACCAACTTTCTATGAACCGGGCCCTGGTTTACTGCACAAACTCACATATATATGGCAAGTCCCCACTCAGGATATTTTTAGGGGCAAAACCAGTTCAACATTTGATTCAATTTCTTGATGAACCGCTTTCAGAACCAGATTTTTAATGCATGTTCCATGATGTTTAACATTGCTCAATGCATTTTCAGAGGTGGAAATTACTGCAAGTCATTGAGCATTGTCCAATCAAAATCGCAAAAATGTCCAACCAATTTTCAGATATGTCCAGCCAACTTTCCAGTAGCGAGAACCAAGCAAGAAAAAGTTTAAACGGACATGTCTGATCAAGTAAGAAAAATGATTTCCAGCTCAGCATGTTTGTTGTTTTCTAAATTACTGACAACATAACTTTGGGATGAACAAACTTTCAGAACCCATAACTTGGCAAATATTATAGAATAAAATATAGAACATGCATTGTGTTGAGTGAAGTTGAACTCTGTGTTCAGGGGCAGACCAAGGAATTTCAGAAAGGGGGGCCAGATAGTGAAAACATGGGATGAAAATTTACAAATCTCCTCCAGCAAATACAGTAAATGTATGGGAATATCTCCAGAGAAAGTGGAAGTTGCAGCCTCCCCACCCCCCATCTGCCCTTGGTCTTGAATCATGTTTAATGATCTCAAAACATTTAACATTGTTAAAAAGTGCCATAAAAATCAATGTTCCTTTTGTTTAAACTGATTCAAATCTTCACATGCTGTCTTTTAGCTTGCTTTCAACTGATTTGAAAATTGCTCAGTATCTACCGGTACAGAGCATCGCTGAAAATTCTGCACTTTGAATAACAAACAGAAGTTGAACAGAATGGGTATGTTGCTGCTTTGGCCCCAGCTTGTGTCAGCCGCCATTTTGACAGCATAGCAACATACCAAGTCTGAGAAAGCATCCATTTCCATCGGCTGATTTAGAGAATATAGAGCAATGTTCTGTTTTTGGATTTGGTAAATCAAATCTGAAACTTTGTTTTTAGATGTTTATTAACAGATTTCTGCACATAATTTGTCTTCTAATATCAAACTAAAACAATAACAAAGGAGTGGCTGACACAGGCTCTTTAAGAAGTAAATTTCAGACACTGTAAAACCTGATCAGATACATGTAAATTAGAGCCCATTTCACATGACTGTGGTAAACGAAATGCAAATTAAATACACCAATTCTGAACAAAATTTATAGGAGTAAACGCAAAGTAATAGGGCTGTAAATTGCGACCAGGTGGTCGGCTGGGCAACCACAATTCAGGGCTTGGGTGTCTAAAAATTTGGACTTGGATGCCAGCTGGCAACCAAATATGTTGGCACTTTCTTCAAGCTTGATGCCACCTGGCAACCAAAGTTATGTGCAGGCCATATTTTTTTGTGTGTGACTAAGGAAAAAAAAAACGTTTTTAGCCCTGTGTAAGTGTGAATTACCTACAGCACTCATCTGAAATCTGCTCTATATACATTCAAATCCTTGGTAGAATGTATACATTCTCAAGTCAAGGGCCTTAGGAAAGAGTATTATTTTGGAGAGGCTTTGGGGCTCGAAGCTGTGACCGATACAGTTGCAAAAGTGACCAAAATTTTTCACAATGTGACATTGCGACCATATTGTCGCTAATGGCAACTAAACATGGGGCTTGGCGACCACAATTTGAGAGCTACTCGCCAAATGGCACCCAATTTTTCTACGTTCAGCTGACATCCACGTTTATGGGGCAACTAAATCTTTGCATTTTGGCGACTATAATTTTTTAATTGAAGGAGAGGTCAGCTCCAAAACTCTAAAAACAGATACATGCATCACTTCGAAAACAAAATTTGCAACTAAATAAACAAGAAAAGCCTTTGCCTATGCCTAGCCCTAAGGTTGACTCATTGCATAGGAAACGCGATACAGTTGTTTGCTCTTTGAATGGGAATCTAAAATTCGCCAGAGTTCTTGAAACCAACAGGAAATAATTCGCTTTTTGGGATGAAATTTAACTTCCACGTTAATTGCCAGGGTGAGGTGTACAGGAATTTTAAAAGCCTTCAACTCCCCTCCTGTCAACGCAATTGCATGCGTGTTCTTTTATTGTTTTTAAAAGCCATAATAGTTGTTCAGCCACTATTCCAATATATGTACCCCGTTGGAGTTGGTAGGGGGAATTTGTATCAAATTGGATGTTCTGGGCATCACTGCTAAAGAATTCGCGAATTTTTACATCTGGCGGAATTGGACAAAATAGTTACCGTAGACGGGACAGTCCCTGATATGAGTTTTTTTACATCGGAGTAGATTTCGCTACAATTTCGGAAGCATTTTTTTTACACATGTCCTGTTCTTTTTTGTTGCTGTTGGGTTTCGCTCTTAGGATACTAGACAAACAGGCAACAACCTTTAGAACGGTAGTGAATTTGAAACTGCGCAAACAGGGAAAGCCGAAGGGATGGTCTTACGATCCTTCAATATGTCTCGATATGTCAGACACTAAATTTAGAAAATGTAGAATTTGCCACTCAGTTTGGCCTAATATTAAGACATTATTTGATCCTATTTTCTTTAATTAAGCAATAAAAGTACTTTCCGCGTGCTCTCTGCTTTCTTACAAACACGAGGGGGATGTTGGGAGAACTGATCAAAACTTGAAAGACACGAGCAGAAGGCGAGTGTCTTTCAAGTTTTATCAGTTCGACCAACATTCCACGAGTGTTTGTAAGAAACCAGAGAGCACGCAGAAAGTATTTTTATTGCTTTTAGAAAATAACATACACACGCGCGACAGCGTTGCGTGACAATCGTGTTTCTCAGGTCTCTTACAAACACGCTTTTTAACCAATCAGAATGCGCACATTCACAATACAACATAGGTGTTATTTTCTAAAAGGTTTTAAAGGCTGTTACAATATTATTTTATTAACAATTTTAAAACTACCTGTTGAAGGCAATTCCTGAGCATCCTGTCCGAACTTGCTGACTACTACGGTATTCAATATCCGATCACCAGTGCTTGTACTACTTGACCCTTGCCCCTCTCGGCAGGAAGTAAACAGGTTTCCTTTACACTCGATAAAGTAATACACTTGAAAATAGACACGTGCTGGTTGTTCGACTCAGGGAAAAACCCTGCGTACGTTTTTGCGTCTTCTCTTGGCCAAATTTAGTTGCAAAACGTTCTTTCTCCTTCCTGTCGAGATGAATGAATGGCTCAGAAAATTCGATGTATAGAAGTCAGTGCAGCGCGGGATAGTTTAGAAATATTTTTTCGGGAATTATACACAACTATACTGTATGCATTTTCGGCAAATAAAACTTACAGAAGACTTAGATTAGAGCAGTATCTCTTAATACCAGTAATTTATTTTAAATAAATAACGAACGGGCAAAACTTACAGATGTTACTATTTCTGCATGTAAACTGCCCGTCGCAATCGTGCTTGTTGATGATATATGATCATCAAAACTGCAGGCACGAGGAAACTTTCAAACGACGCATAAAGTATAAACATACTTTTAGCAGCACAAACAAGAGAAGGCATTCAAAAGTAGAAGATGTTTACGAGGCATGAGGCAAATTAATGGCGCACAGAAAATCCTGCATGCTGCGGAATAAAACGGCTCTACACACATAAGCCAAGCTTTGTTATAGCTCTACTTCCGGTTCATTTTTGGGGGATCTCAGTGGTTGGACTTCCTCGAAGTTCAACATTACAATGCATCCCCGACATAGGATTTCTTTTAAACCTTTCAAATTGAAATTCAGAACTTTTCAAAAGCCTGAAACAAAGGATTTTTATTTCACCTGCGAACACTATCCGGCCAGGCACGCAGACACGAAACCTTACGCATTGTCACGAATTGTGAATTCTTCTTGGCGCTGTTGTTTCAGTCTGCACATCAAATACAGTAAGGTAGTTTTCGTCAGCGACCATTGCGACGAACGCGTTAAATGATTTTCACAGATTTTCTTTAACTGTTAATGAACACATAAATCATGTGAGTGACCAAGTCACGCCTGTGTCTGAAAAAATAAGAATTGGCTCACACCTCAGGGGGTTAAATCACAAGCAATATCGTTGGAGCTGGAAGGCCAATATTATGACATAGAGTTACCAGGAAAATAGTACTTATCGCCCGGTTATAGCGCGTTTCCTATCACCTTCCATTACCGAACACGGGGGGATGGAAAACAGCGCACAATCATACATATAAGATGTATGAGAAATTATATTCTCGCCTCGCTCGGCAAATCCAGCCAAGCGCAATCAAGAGCAAACTCACTAGTTCAATCTCGCCCATATATTCTACCCCTTGCCTTGCTATTAGCAAATTTATCTTAGCTCAACAACCTACAGAAAAGTTTGTACATAAGACTAAGTACATGTACGTCACTATATTGTTAGCCACACGTATTTTCTTGAATCGAGAACTGAACTTTAAATTGACCGACTCGCTGGTTCGAAACCTCGAGTTCGAAAATCTATCCGAATTAGTGCAGAATTAAGTAAAGTTTATGTTAAAGAGGAATTTAATTATCCTTGTGTAATTCTAGCTTGCGGGAAGGCACAGATGATAGTGGCCCTACGCGTGAAATTACACTCCTTCCCGTGACGTCATTATTTTGAATTTACGAAGGTAAAGTTGTCGAAAATAGACTTCATTCGGCTATGCGGAACGAAAAGTCTTCTCCTATTGGTCCAGAAGTGTTGAAGCCCTCATTTAAATAACGTATAATATCGCATGAATATTCAATTCGAGACGGGTTTTGCTAGAATCGCTTGGATACTAAACAATGATTTCAGTCGTCGATTTCAGCGGACGATATCTGAATGGAAAAATGGCGGATCGCACAAGCTGAAAACACCAAATGAAGTTAAAACAGAATGAAGGCTACTCTCAGGCCATGAGCGAATATGAGATCAAGGAAGAAGGGGGATTTAAAGAAGGAAAAAGCGCGGCAGACATGGAGAACTATACATTGAATTTAGAGGACTTGGAGGAACAATTCTTGGATGACGAAGTCGTCGAGGGTGGATTGGGGTGCAGAAATGGCGATGAGAATTCTGACATTTACGCTGAGCTAGCTCAGAAAGAAAAAGATCTTTTATTAGCAGCAGAATTAGGGAAAGCACTATTAGAAAAAAATGAGGAGTTATCTAAAAAATACGAGAGACTTCAAGAGGAATTTTCCCAAAGAGCCGAAGTAAGTTTAGTCGAATTAGAACCCCATTCAAAGTCTTCTAGAAGGGATTGCTAATTTTATCATATTGTAGGCCAACGACAGTCCTATATTGTATGTACTACTCTAAAGTTTTCCTTAGATAAGTAGATTTTTTTTAAGTGTATCTATTTTTAGGCGTGTTAACTTTGTTTTTCTGTACTTGTGATTCTCTTATAGGAGTTAGAGCAGGAAAAACACGAACTAAAACTGCGGCTTGAAAGGAGCGAAGGTTCGCACGAAGTACGGGTTCAGGAGCTACAATCTGACATTTCTACATTGCGGAATGAACTCAATTTAGTGAAATCTGCATCTATAACAGACTCAAGGTCGAAAAGAAAAACATTCTCGGGATTGACGGAGGAAAACGAGCACCTTCATAGCGAAATAAGCAAGGTAAGAAACTGACAACCTGAGCATGGTTGCACTGAATGAAGCTCGGATGGACATTTTCGTGAGGTTAGCTTTTTCGTAAAGTATTTGCTGCCCTTAGAAAAAAACACCGGAAACAATTCCTTGTTGTAAATGGATTTGCAACTTTGGGACTGTGTGATGTAATCGGTGAAATACTATAGCGATGAAATTCGATACCATATAAACTTGACCGTTCTTTGCCGCTGGCGCGCTTTCTCGTCTCGCTTCGTTAGCGTACGAACACTGAATTTCTTTGCTCTTCCTTTGTCAGTTTGTTGAATTCCATTTCTTATTGTCATTAATGTAATCTTAAAAGACTTGAGAATTTTACATCCGAATGCCAAAGAAGTGTGACATGCAAAAGACAAAGTTTATATGTTTTTGCTTCGAACCACTGAAGTTCTAGCAATTGAGGTTAGTGTCCCAGTGTGATGCAAGCCATTCTTCAATTATTTGCTTTGATTCTAGCTCATTCACAGCCTGTACTCTTGTGTTTTTATTTTTCTTTAAAGGGTTTTTATAATGGGTTTAGCTGAGTTCTGTACACTGCTTTGTTTGGAGTTTAAAATACAAGTTTTAGATGCACATACTAAGCTAAGAATCTAGCGCCATGCACCATCCCAGCACCAGAAGTTCGTCTTCTAGCTGTAGAATGTGACATTGGTTCAGTTCAGTTAAACGGGCTAAATTGTGTAGCAATAACTGCTCATGAACTATACGGGACTTCAAGTCCTTTGTCGATTCCTAGAATGACGTACAGGCGTCATTTTGAGAACACGTTCGAAATTTTTAGGTCAGCATTTATCACGAATGTGTTTGCTCAGGTGCCACAGTTCTCCTGCATTTGAAAGAAACTCGAAATATAAGTACTTAGACCCTTTCAAAGAGATTCACCCCAGATGAAATTATGTCTAAATTCAGTAACATTTTACCCCACACTGGTCTAATCTCTCTATATAGACCACTTTCCAAAACATCACAGCCAAGCATTGTTTATATAAAATGGAATTTGTGGTGGTATTTTTGAAGGTTACAGGTGTTTTAAGTCAGACTGGTTAACAAGATTATTCTAGTTTGCATAATAAATAAATATATGCTTGCAAGATTTCTAGGAAATACTAGGTATCAGGATATTTCAATACAAGACAACAATTTGCAAGATTTGTCTTTGCCCTAAAGGTGGAAAAATGAAAAGTGGGAATGGGATGATAGAGTGGCACAAGAGATCAAGACCTGGAAATGTTCCCAGTAGCACCAGTTAATGTATTATTGTGCAAGACGTTTATAGAATATTGCTTTTCTATATAAATCTTGTAAAACATTAATGGACACAACATTCTGGAAATTATAATGTTCTGAATCAGCATTAATTTAGAGTCTACATATACTGTTGTCTTAAAATTCCCTTTTCAGTCAGTCTGGTTTTTAATGGGTGTAGCTTGACACAAAGAAATTTAAACATTTTGTTGGGACTCTTTGCAAGTAGAAAAAATAACATCCTTGTATTGTCAATTCTTCAGCATCTTTTGGGCATGCACTTCATAATATTATGATGGTCAAGTGTCATAGTTTATCTAAATTTTGATTTCCTAGGAGAATTTGTACGTTAATTAAATCTTTAGATTGAAAGAGAAAAGAGATGAAGCCCAAATGCTTTATTCTTCTGCAGCATGAATAGCAAAATTTAGTTCCCTTCAGTGTCTAAAAAAACAGTACTTACTGCCAGTAATTTATCTGTTCAATCTTGGTAATTTAAAAAATTATCTCTATGAGGTCCTGAGGGATTATGTCTGATTACAATATCCTGTTGATCCCAAGCATTAAGTATAACACTCAAGATGTACTTAATGATACAAATAATAATATTATTTAGAGCCTAATAATAACTCCCACATTGTTTATAGTCACTTTATAGATTTTCCAGTAAAACGCTACATGTATGAACAGTCCTATAAACACCGCTTGCCTAATTTTGTATCTGGTATATAGAAGCAAAAAATTGGCTTTTAGTTATCATAGACAATGTCCTACTGCAAAAAGGGCTTGCTACAGATCAATAACATTGCATTCCATGTATTGTCCTTAAAATAATAATTTCAAATTCCTATCAAGTACTCTTTGATCTTTTTCAAAGGATAAACACATTTCACCCCAAATATTTATGCTGTTTAATGCAGAGTTTCTAGACATTTAACCAGGACACGTCCCTGATATAACTATAAAATGATATGGCTGTGATAACCACCAGAGAGCATGATGTTAATACCAGTGACTATTAAACAACGCTGTTGTCAAGGTTGGTGCACAAGCAGCAATGTATGCGTAAAATAGAGAAGTAGCAGCATTGTGCCATTTCTGATTTACATGTATCTCTTTTCAGTTACGAAGTGAAAATGAAAGAGTTTCTCAAGAACTTAGTGATATAAAGAGACAACAACTGTCCCGTTCAATAAGTGTGGATGACCCCCAAAGTCTGCTGTTAGAAATAGAGGACTTGAATGATAAGGTAAGAGTAAGTGCTGATGTTATACTTCAGCTTAATTTATTTTTCCCTTAGGGTGGAATCCCTCTGTGTATATCATACATCACACAGCAGTGTTTTTTGGCAGATTCATTTTCCATAGCAGGTGGCAGTATAATTCATTAGCCAAGAAGCAATAAACTGACATGACTAAGAATAAACTAAATTCCACACATTGTTGTAATATTTATGCCACCATATTACATGTATATCAATACTAGCAACAAACAAACAACTACTCATGAAGGTGTGATGAATTAGACCATATAAATCAAGCAAAACAACTAAGTGTGTATAAGTTTAGTACTTAGTGGGGATACATTCATGTTAGGTACTTCAATATGGAGTGGAGCTACTACCGTAGTTTTGAAATTTAATTCATTAATGCTACAATTGAAAACTTCAATATTACTGAACAATAAGTTATTTCAGATTTACAAAAATGTACCATTATACTGACATATGTTTGTTGCAGTTATGAACACTCAGTTTTGCACTAAGGATTTTGCCCTTTCAATGGCTGATTGAATTCATTTGCTTATCAAATTCATCTGCTTATCTCTTCTCCACCAAAGAAGTGTACATGATGTCAGCTCCAAAAGCTTTCTCTAGCCCAAAACCCTCCATTTTTGTTCTCAATGTTGCATTCTACTCATGAATGATGTATAATAACAAAAGTGGATTACCAAGAGTTTCCATATTTACTATGCACGCCCGAATCACAGTCAGAAAAGTGTCGATTTTTAGAACTAGGATTCCCGCAAAAATTCGTCATCCACAGGGTTCCCACTTTCTCGCCAGTTGTGAGATCCAGCCTAAAATTAAATCGCAGATCAATCGAAAAACCTTTAAAGTCGCAAAGATAAGGTAGGATATTCTCTATTTGTTGTGTATTGAGTATACGAGCATTCGAACCTGAGCATTCGAATACTTTCGCGCGCGAAATTCAAATCTAAAAATAGACACTTTTCTGACTATGATGTGGACAAATACTGTATGAAAGATTCTAACTCTTGTTAATCCACTCTTGATAATAATAATTACTGCAACTACGAGCCTGAAATTTAAAAATTTTTTGCCCTCAGGTCCCCCTAGGAAAATAACCAATTATGACCCCAATTTGCCATGGAAGGGCATTGGAAATTCTGGAGGGGTGGGGGGTCAAATCTGCCTGATTTCCTCCATACAAATACTGTATTTTTCTTTGGAAATTCCAGAGGGGTGTGGGGTCACTTTTCAATGCCCTTCCCGGGGGGCGGGGATATTTTGGAACCACGCATATTTTCTGGAACCACACAATTTCCTTACTTGTGAGTATTTGCAACTAAAAATATTAATTATTGTCTTTTCTGAAAATTTTGTTGCAGCTTTTAAGAATAGAAGAAGAAAAAGAAGTTTTGCAGCAAATGGTAGAAAAACTTGTCAGTGCTAAGGACAGCTTGTCCAAGGAAGTGGAAGAATTGAAATCCAGGAATCAGTCACTACAGAAGGAGACTGGAGATGCCCAATCCCAGGTAAAGTAATTGACTTACAAATAGTTATTAATCTGGGATGAAACCAGTTAAACATTTGATTTGTGAGTACATGTATTTGTTGAACAATTTGTTCATGAACAAGCTTCTAAAACTATTCCTTGATGTAATGGAAAGCTTTGTTTTTGGTGCTCTGGTGCTCTGTAACACCCAATAAATTGCCGAACCTGAGGAAACTTAATTGGTACAAATATTAAGTGCATGTTCAGCGATGTTACTGTGCGACTACGTCAACCGGGCCATTTTGTAAGAAGTTAGCCAATCAGAAAGTGAGTACAGAACAAAGGATCTTGACTTTCTTGAAATCTGAGACACCGAAATATCGCTTTTCTCGTAAAAATTGTGGAAATTATGTGCAGAAATAACTTCAAAACACTTTATTACTCATCGTCAGATGTATTGCAGGTATAAAATTTGCTTAAAATGGTTTGAATATCTAAATGACAAACTTTTTAAGGGATGGCCCGGTTGACGTAGTCGCGCAGTAATTAACGTTTTTCAATTCATGTGAGCTTTTTCTAAACACTGAAAACGTAACTTCGGGAAATGTTGAATCATGTTGAAGCCCGTGTTGAATCAAGTTCAGCAATGATGTTGAACCGTAACATGAGAGGATCCAGGAATTTTAGAAAGGGGGGCCCGATAGTAAACATATGTACATGGAACAAAACTTTGCCAATTTTCTTCAGCAAATCAACAGTAAAAGTATGAAAAATCTCGCCAAAAAGCGGGGTCCCTAGATCCACCCTTTCGTAAGATCTATCTAACTATCGTGAAAAGATCCGTAAAAATGAAGAGCTGCTACGTGTAAAATCAATCTTTTCCTCTTCCAAGAGCCTACTCTATAACGTTTGTTGACAGAAAAGCAAAGAGCAAAAAGGGAGCAACATTTTCTCATATTGTTTTTTTATTAACAGCTAGCAGACATAGAAGAAAAACTTACAGAAAGCAGAGATAGTAACTTAGATCTCTTAAATCAGCTGGATGAACTCAAAATGCAGGTAAATATGGCCCATCTCAAACCGAAAGCACCATTGTTTTTTTCGTTCGAAGCAAAAACAACCACGCGAAATAGTACCAGACACAACTACACTATTTGATACAAGCGCAAGGCACGCACCTTGCAGCAGTAATTTAAGCGTAATTTTTCCTGGGAAAAATGAAAATCGGAATTCGTCATATCGAAAATTTCGACTTCTTGGGAAACGTTTTTTACGGATTTGTATTATTTTGCTCGGGAAATTGAATTCTGCAAAATTTGATTATAGTTTATAATGGAGTGGATGATTTGATTCTCCTAGGAAAATTGCAAAAAATTATAGGCGTCATCATTCTTCTTAGGACAAAAATATGAAAGAATAAAAAACTTCCCATCTATTTCAGAGCAGATATTTTTTTGCCAACTGGATGGTTGGCTTGCAAAACGCAGCAAACATCGTGCCAGAGTCGCGCCGTTCCAATACAAAACAATAGAAAGTTATTGATTATAAGTATAATGAAGCGGCATAAGATTTGCACTTTCGCATAAGAGCCGAACCCTTCTAAATGGTTTCTAAATGGCTTTCTTCTGTAAACGTTTTGCTTGTGTTGGTGAATTTTCGCGAAGAACTGGAAGAATGCTTTAGCTTTAACACAAGGTATCCTTATATCTCTATTCTGGACGAATGCTTGTTCTTTTTGTTTCAGACATCACTGGAGCAAACTTCGCGTGGCTCACTATTCTCCGAACTTTCTGACATTTCTCTTTCGATGCTGGAAAACGATATCTCAATTTCTACTAAACTTGGTCTAGCTCCCGGCGGGCTCAAGGAAAAACAGGTACCGCGAAGCGCTGGCAAGGCATTGCTCTCTGCTATTTTGTCAAAAAGTGTTTTTTATTTCATCATAGGTTGGAAAACGGAGTTAATAGAGAGAACCAATCAACTCTGATTGGACTTGCCGTTCAACTCTAGAATAAGTTCAAGACTAGGGTTGCTTACCATTATGCCAAAATGTCAGTTGGATTTACTGTTGCTTAATGGCATGGGATCCCAGTTGCGATTACTCAACAGGGAGGGGCCGACCTTACCATTGTGTCCCCTGCGAGTTTTTATTTTTTATTTTTTGGCGCGTAATTCAAAATGGCGAGGGCGAATTTTCGCGAAGAACTTAAACCTGGAGCCTTTCGGAGTTTCTTGTAAATGGTTCAGACTATCCCACTGGGATACCCCCACCTTCCTTCCCGGGATGGAAGGAAACCTTTAAAGCCAACCCAGTCTTTCATATTTTCATGTACGTTTTCTACTCCAAATTGTGATTCTATCTAGTTTTTACTGACAAATTTGCGGGAGAGATCTTCGGCGGGGGGGGCAAAAATTTCAAGACCTCGGTCTCAGCTTTTCACGATCCAGACCTAATCAGCTGGTAACTGACAATGTTTATCATTCCAGTACTTCATCGATTGCACCGGCAATGTATTTTTATTCTCAGACTTCTGGTTCTCATTTGCGACCTTTACCCAGTATTCACGGAACTCCCAGACCGTTAGCATCCTCCTCGTCCATAGGCCTGGGTCCTAACAAGCGCCAACGACAGTATCTAAGTGTGGACTCAGACGAGAGCGAAGAAGAAGACTTGGAATACGATGAGCATGCTGTAGACGGTCCTATTAGTCAGGCAACCAGTATGTACGAGCAGCTAGAAAAAGAGGAGATTCTTAATGCAGAGGTACGTCTAGTTATTACAGCGAAATCCGTTTCGCGCTGCGCTGTCGCTTTTTTCTTGGGATTTTACAGCCAAACCTGTTGCATCACGACCCACTATTTCAAAAACATCAATTACTTTTGGATGTTTGACTTTGCTGTTCCACCAATCAAGCTATCTGAGCCAATAACACTCTTGCCCTGTTTCGCCTAGTGCAGTCAACTGGCTTCCCTTGGAACTAAAATCAGACGTCTTAACGAAAGGCCAGGCGACTGTACTAGGCGAAACAAGCCAAGAATCTGCTTGGCTCATAAAATTTGACATGCGGAACAGCAAAGCCAAAAACAAATCGATGTTTTGAAAACGCGGGTCGCGATGCAACAATTTTAGCTGTAAGCTGGTTTTTGCCTTGTTTCCCCTAGTGCATTGAAATGAGTTTTCGTCGCGACAGGCGACAGCACTATAAGGCGGAGCAGGGCAAGGACTTGATTGGCTTAGAGAGGAGATGACTGCCACGGTCGAGAAAAAGCACTTGGTGAATGGACTGAACCTGCGTAGAAAGGACAAAGGAAAACGCAAGGAGAAAGGGAAGGCTTGCCACCACCCCTTCCTACCCGTCCACTTCATTTATTCTTAACAAGGTTTTTGTTCAACTCATAGCAAGTTTGACAAGTTTGTTACTGCGATAAACTCTTACTAGCTAATGATAACATGTACAGAACAGTCTAAACAGTTTTTTCATTGGAACAGTCTCCTCTTAGGAGATCCGACTTTAAACGAGTTTTATTAGTTAAACATAAAATTTGAGTCCTAAAGCAGTTTTTCTCTTTGTATTCTAGTTGCGACAAGAAATAGCGAGTGTGCATAACGAATTGATCGAGTTCTACGAAGAACTACGTGGCTCTCAGGAAAGTCTCTCCTCAATCGACACCGAACCAGTCGACTCTCGTAGCATCACCCGCGGCTGTCTAACTTCGTTCGTTGATACCTTTAAAGAGGTTGTCACGGAACTGGTGCAGACGCCTAGGATGTCGGTAAGTAAAGTCAGAATCAAACTTCTCCTATAATGGCGCCATGCTATGGAATTCCCTTTCAAAAGAGGCCAAAATGGCTAAATTGCTATCTGCTTTTAAGCGTCTAGTAAATTGGGATGTTGCTGCTTGGCTATGCTAGTTTAGTTAACAAAATTTGCATACCATATACCCTTGTCCGTCACGCGCCCCACAATGAAAATCAGCGCTGTTTTTAAACCTTTTTTAAAGTTGTAAATAGACAGTTGTTGTGGCCAGCGTGCCTAAATAAAGATATGTAGAATATCCAGGGGCTGATCTAGGCCGGGGTGGGTTGTGATGAGAGTGATAGATTAGTAGTTATTTGAACTCAGTACGGGTCATAACCAGTCCAACTTAGTGCTGCACCCCCCCCCCCCCCCCTTGAAAAAATCCTGGATCTGCCACTGGTATCTCGAACGCAAATTCACCCACTTGTCTAGCCTGCGTAGCAAGCCTTGAACCCGTATGTTTTGAGGGAAGAGTTTGAGACGTAAATTAAGTGTTTTACTTACTTTTACTTCTCTGATATGTCTACGTGTCACCATCAAGATGAATGAATTGAATTATAACTTTTCCTTCCAATTTTCTCAGGGTTCATCAGAATTGGAGGCGGAAGAACTCAAAGAAGAAGTAAGTGTTCTTATGCCACTAAGTCGGTGTTTCACATCTCTAGAAGATTCATGGATGGCAGAAAAATATCTTTCGTTATTATTCGTCCATTTAACATATTTCCCGCGTCTGATTGGTTGAGCACCACCGGCGAATACTTGACGTTTTTGAAGGCGAGCAGATCCTACTTTTAACTTGTCTTTTTTTAGCAAACACGCTCGCCTGAATGCTCGTGTTAATACCAGAAAATACAAATGACGCGTGCGATATTCTGCAGTATGCCACTTGAAAGCATTGTATAACTAGCATGTACCAATTCATTAACCTTACTTGAGTAGAGCTTCCACAGGACGTTTCCACCTCTCCCTGCCCGCTGCTACTACCCACACCCCAACCCACGTACCCCCACTATCCCTCCTCTCTCTCTACCGTCCTTCTCGATCTGATCTTTAGCCTGATTCTCATCCGCTACGGTAGAGTTCGTTGCCACTTCCTATCTTCGCGTTTCATCAACGTCACTGGGTCAACTGCATGTTCTACCAGGTCGATTTGCTAAGGAATGTTGTCTTTCATCTGCTATAACGCCGAAAATTTGACTTTCCTTTGCCCAGACAAGGTAAAGATATCATATCCATATTCAAACAGTTTGCTGAGTGAAATTTTTTTTTTTTGCTAAAAACAGTTTTCTAAGTAATCATTACCCCAGGGTTGGATCGGCGAAACTCCTGTAGCTGGCTAGATATAAGCTTGCTCTGATTGGCCAATAGTAATTGGAGGAAATTGAAAGCTTCGATTGGTCCATATAGACTGCTTGCAGCCCCTTCTTCTGTGAACGTCCGTAAATCCAGGGAAATGTTTCTTTACCCGCAGCCCGCTTCGATTTGTTTACAAGTGTCGAGTTTCTCAGGAGAGGGAGAGACGCGCCACGGGGGAAAAAAGCCGAAAGAAGGCGTTTTCCCCCCGTGGCGTGACTCTCCCTCTCCTGAGTAACTTGACACTGTAAACAAATCGAAGCGGGCCGCAAGAAAAAAAAAGTTCCCTCGATTTACGGACGTTTGCCGAAGAAGGGGCTGCAAGCAGTCTATGGTCCATATTGCCCACGTGATTCTCATCCCGAACGTTTCACCCGTGAGTTTGATCAGACGTGAAGGTAGGAAGTGACAACGAACTCTACCGTAGCAGATGTGAATCAGAATCAGGTTCGTCTTCCGCTTGTTCTTCTTCCTCCAAGGAACCGCATAAAATACCTTTACCTTTTTGTATTTTAGATTGAACATTTGAAAGGTGATCTCTATGACGCTCACAGGGATATCGAGGACCTAAGACAGGAGATAGATCATTCATTCGAGAAACTCAAAGAGAAGGATCAAGAAATATCTCTACTGAATGAAAAGGTAACTACGAACAGGACCACAATCGTATGGCATCTCTTTTGTGTCGAATTTGAGGACAATATATCAATACGAAAGAAAATTCAAAGCTTCAGTCGGTAGATTCCGTCGAAATAGCACTCAAAAAGGCAATATCGCACTCGTCGCTGTGCGGTTTTTTTTTCTTCTTTCTTTCTTTTGTCCCTGCTATTTTTTAGGGAAAGCGGTGGAGGTGTCTAGTTCCCATGGCAACAGCAGAAAAAATAGTTTTTTTATGCTCATAGTGGGGAGGGTATTGACTCAAACCACAACTGACTCGCGCGCGTCAGAAATTTGCAAGAAGTTCATTTTGATCAAAGGCACTAGATTCGCATACAAAATCCGGATCCAGTCGGTTTTGTCTGGTTGTCGAACTTCGTTTATAACTGTTCTGTAGAGCGTTGAGATTTTTGGGAAAATCCGGATTCGGATTCTTGAATCCAAAAACGGATTTCTCGTTTCTTTTGAGAAATCCAAAAAAGGATTCTTAATCCAACGAATCCACTGTCGTCGTGGATTCAGGAGATTCAATCCAAATCCGGATTCGACGGATTCTGAATCCTTGCGTTTCTTTGGGAAAAGTGGTTAGCTATCATCACGCGTGCGTCCTTCGCTTGTGAGAGGGTCGTCCAGCGACTGTTACCATGGTAAAAATCCTGTTTCAGATTCAGCGTTTCTTTCGTTCTACAAAATCCATGAAATTTCGCGTCGAATCTGAATCCAAAGAAACGCACCCTTAGTTTTGTCGTTTCCCCACATTTGTTTTAGTGTCTAGAAAGACGTTGTCAAGTGGAGTTCGTAATGTCAAGGAAAAGCTCGTGATTTTGAAACTTTTTCCTTGACAACATCATGAACCGACCTTGACAACATGCTTTTTGAGACATAAAACTATCCAATTGAAACGATAAAACTTATCGACTGAACTATAGGCATTCCACGCTCAACTGAATAGCGCAGTACTTGTCAAATCTATATATTGTGCCGCGTCATGCTTTTAAGTACGGATCAGTGACTGTCAAAAGAGTTTCTCTCCACGCACGTTTGGTCGCAAACTCTCATCAACTCTCGTCAACACTTTATTCACTTTGAACAGGAGAGTTGCTTTGATTATTTAGTACCGTTTGAACGCAACCCCATGAGTGTATGTGAGAGTTAATGATAGTCAGCTCTCACTCACTCGCATCAGCCCGTTAATTGGCACTGAATCAGAGCGACGTTGGACACGGTTCGCCACCAGTGGTTTGTATCCACGAATTCGGAACCCCCTGTCACGCCTTAAACAATGAATATGACGTCACAGCCTTACTTCCTAGAACAGGATCACGCTTACTTGATTTTCCGTTTCACATCCCACTTACGCACTTCCGATGTTTACATATATTCAGCCAAGTTTGGTTCATCAATTGGGAAAAATATCAAGGCGAGCTGTAGATCGTATTTTGGCGAGACGCCATGGCGAGACCAAACGAGCCCTGATATTTGACAGAATTGAGCCAAATTTGCCCGATTATGTATTCATCATTCCATTTTATTCAAGAAAAACAACTTGGGTGTCCTCAATTTACAGCCAAAACGTTGTCTCGCGCTGTGAACGTAATTTTCAAAACATGTTTTGATTGCGGGTTTTTCTGTTTCGCCAGTCAAACCATCTTTGGCCAATCAGGTCCTTCCCCTGTTACCCCTAGTGCACTGAAATGGGTTTTCGTCGCGACGGAAAGCCAGTTGACTGCACTAGGCGGAACAAAGCAAGGACCTGATTGGCTTAGAGTGGGTTGACTGGCGAAAAAGAAAAAAATGTTTTGTTTTTTTTTTTACCGATACGAACTGCTGACTTGTATGTTAATCATTTTACTAAAATGTTTTGATGTTTTAATCTTCACTTCTTAGCAAATTTATGGACGTGCTTCTTATAAAAACTGCTCGTTATATCGTTTTGTGAAATGCGACAATTATTATTTTCTTTTTGAAGCTGGATGACAGAGAAAACGAAATCAAGCAACTTAACGAAGCGAAGAATTTACTTCTGGACGAAAAAGAGCCGGACCTAGCATTTGATATGGTGTACAAACAAGCTCTGAAGGAGAAAGAAGAAGCTTTAGAAAGGTTGGTTTCTCAACTATCACGAACAAAAAAGTTTTTTTTTTTAAATCAATCTTGTTCCCATAGCCCCACGGTTTTTAGCCGTTTCAAGGCTCTGGCATCAGAGGACCAAGAGGCGAATTCGATTGGCTCCCTGAACAATAGTTACCAAGGAATTATTAATTGTGGATCATTTTGAATACATGTTCAATAATAGAACGAAGCAATGTGTATAACTGCAAATGAAGCTCGTATTTGGACATAAAAGCATCCTATGTGGACATGAGAGCATCCTATGTGGACATGAGAGCATCCTATGTGGACATGAGAGTCTACTATGTGGACATGAAGCATCCTATGTGGACATCCTTATATGGTAGTCGTACGACAACCCCTACTCTACTAGCCCGCGCGCGACTAGACCCAGTCCTCTCACGTGCATTCAGCAAAAACGACAATGATTCATTGATATGTTCCCGTGGTCCTTTGCGACAGCGCCCGAGCCTCCCATGATGTATTGCGAGCCTCGAGATTTTACCTTTTCGCGGATCGCCGCGGTTTTTGACACGCCTGAGACCCCTGGATACGAGGCAGATTTAAAAAAAAATGAAGAAAGGGGCATTCATTTACTCAAACAAATCACAGTTCATCATAACATTTTTTCTTGTGCTTAGGGAATACAGTATAGCGAAAGAGCTTGAGAGAACGAAGAAGGATGCTGGGCGGCTAGATCATCAGTTAATAGAAGCCATACAACAGAAGATTGAGTTATCCGAACAACTTGAGGAGTGGCAGGTGAGAAAATCGACATTTTCTCGATGAGAAACATAGCACTGTTTATTTAAGCAAACTATTCAAGTGTTTTTCCAGCATCCCAAGTGTGTTTATCACACCATAAATACATAAATCCGCTTTTTATTGCTTTTATAAAATAGCTTTGCATCTGCCGTGCGTTTATAATGTGAGAATGCACAGCTCTCAACCAATTAGAGCGCGTGTACTATTTGAGCTATTTTATAAAATGGTTTGTTTATGTAGGAAAGAAAGCGGGAAAAAGGATAGTGGAAAGCCTCTTCTAGGGCTGCGGCCCACGGTTATTTGAAAAGAATCACTGGATTTCAACATTTTTGGCACTAACCATGCGTTCATTTTTATCTCCGCAGTACGACATGGCTGCCCTTATAGACGAACAAGTTCAAAAGCAAATGCGAACCGCGGCGAAGGAGCAAAAAGAAGCGCGTGCTAAACGAAAGCCTGCTCTCTTCTCTAAGGGTTGGAATTGGTCTTCAAGTAACAGGTAGCGTTGGTAATGTCCTAATAGTGTAAAATAGTACAGAGATGAATAGTGAATTATCAAAATGATGTATTTAGTATATTTATTACTCTGGTGGCAGAGTACTTTTGAACCGTTTTGAAGTTCTGAGCTGTATTTCTCGTTGGTTGTTTTTGCCTGAGTTATTCTGGCCTTAATTTTTACCCTATATAACTCAAGCTACAATATGCCTTATCACGGTTTCCGCCCCCATTTTGGCGAATAGGCAAGCAGCGCAAAATTCCACAGAGATATTATGCATTGTCAAAGCACAGCTAGAATATTATACATATCGACAAAATACTTAGCGTAAAGTAAGGATACTTGGTCATACAATACATCTACTAAATTTTAGGTTCCTACGCACTTAATAAAGCAAGTTATTGTGATTTTTAGTTTCCCACATCTGCCCTGTATTTTTGACAGGCTTTCACGCATCGATGCACAGGGATTTTACAGGCATCAGTATGAAGAAATAAAAGTATAACTGCTCAATTTATACAGTAGCTATATCCCCCAAACTTTGCAGGTAAACTGTTTCAGTCGCTTTCTCAATGCCATAATTTATATTTTATCGATATGTTTGATATTTTCGCAACGATTTCACTTCGCGTTTGTAGTGTTTATGTCCCGGGGGGGGGACTCCCAATATTTTAGACGGGGGTGCTCGTCGGGAAAATCGATTTTGACCCTAAGGGATAGCAACATGGGTGTGGCCAACAGCAAATTTACCCCTAAAAGAAAGCAAATTTGGCATGGCGAACGCCGAATTTACCCCTAAAAGATAGCAAATTTGGCAAGTCAAAACAAATAAAAGCCAATTTGAGGTCTTTTAGGGTTTTCATCCAAGTTTCCTTTGTAAATATTGGTTCTGGTGTCAGTAGCAATATATTTCTGGGCAAGGATTGGTCTGAGACTCCCCTAAGGGATAGGGCTGATTTTAAACACCCCTAAGAGATAGCACGTCTGTCAATTTTATACCCTAAGGGATAGGACGAGCATCCCCGTCTGAAAATATGGGGAGTCCCCCCCCCCCCGGGGGTTTATGTGGTGTTTGTAATGCTTGCCTACTTGTCAAAATTGCGGCCAAAACCGTGATTATGTCTATTGTAGTTTGGAGATATTCTCGATTTTATCATGCGGATCCGCCTGTCATTCAGCTTTTTAGCTGCGAAAGGTTGGAATAAACGAGATATTATTATAAGTCATCGGAAAGAGCACGTCGAATAAAATGAACATTGAAATTTTGAGTTGGTTTCCTGCTTCAACAAAAAAGAAAAACATCGATCATCCCCGACCAAAAAATATGAACCACGAAATACAATTTAGAACTTGGTTTACGAACACAGAACCAGGGTATATATTTATTGGCTTTGGAGAGAGTTCCTTCACTGCCATTTCTAGAATAAAGCACAATTTATAAAAAAGCACGTATTAGAAAAATACAGCATTGTTCTCGTTTGGTGAGTTGAGACATAAATGGTGAAAACATTAAGTTCAGTGTAACCTTTTATGGTAATATACGCCTTGCATTTGTGAGGATCTAAATTTAAAGGCTAGTAATTTTGTTCTATTTTCCGTTGAAAAGGACGCCTAAAGTAAACATAATTTAAATTGTGTTATTTAAATGGTAATTCTTCTTTAGAAAAGAAAGACTGCTAGGAACTAGCCTGAGTTAACAGACGCCCGCTCAAAATCAAAAGATTTGAGCGGGTGTCTGTTAACTCAGGCTAGTGGAACAAACTTTGTAATAAAGTGAAGTATTTGTAGTTTTCAACGCTCAGACCTTTCGGGATAGGAAAACACCAGAGTTCCTGCCATGCAATGTGATCCTCCCTATTACGCGGCCGAATCGAAATAGGGCGGCAAATTTGAATAACAATTGTTTTCGACTTACTAGCCTCTCATTCATGTGAACATGCTTTTTGTGTTTCCATGTGAACACGAGGCTAGTAAGTCAAGAACAAAGTTATTCAAAGTTGCCGCCTTATTTCGATTCGGTGTATAGTGTTACATGGGCCTTTTCAAACATCGTTTTGCAATATTTTCATTTTGTTTTGATCGGACGTTTGGGGAGTTTGACGAGTTGCCGAGGGGAATAATCTAATACAGTAAAAACCCGCATAAAAGAACAAGTGGATTAAGAACACTCAGGCTGAAATTTGTCCAAAAGGTACCTTAGACATAAGAACACATGCAACCTGAAAAATGAAAATTGTTCTTGTATACAAAAATGGCTGCTAGTTAGATTTGAGTACAATAACTTACAGTGGTAGAGTACCAAGTAGATCAATATAATGTGCTAGACCATGCACACAGAGTTCTACAGCAGGTACTCTATGGGGATTTCCAGGGTACATTGAGCAATTATTTTTGGACTTGACTAATTGTTGCTACTAAATAGTGTTACCTTCTGTCAATCACATTCAATCTGTATTTTGACTGCTGGTAGTGTATGCAGTATTTTGACCAATTTTAAGAACATTAAGAACATTTTCAGGCTGATTTTGCAGAAAACACCAAATGTACAAGAACAAAATCAGCCTGAATCCCCAAAACACCTGTTCTTTTATACGGTTTTTACTGTACCCCATTTCCCACCCAAATCATGTTTATAGACTGTTTGCAGTTTCTTCTTTTGCGAACGTCCGTGAATCGAGAGAAAGTCGGGCCGGAGGAGCGCCAAAGGCGCGACGAGAGCCTTGTGGTGCAACAGCCGTTTTCCGTAACAATAGCTGTATTCACACTAGAGACGGAAAACTCGTCTGAGACTCGTTTCTCGCCTTGAATATGGTTCCCTGTTCTTCTGTGATCACGCGAAAACAATTTTTTTAAAGAAGAAAGTTTAGACAGACAACAAGCAAGTGTTTCTGAGTAGAATTGACATAAGACAGGAACTTTTTCTGACGAGAAACTCGTCTCAG
Source organism: Scolanthus callimorphus (assembly GCA_033964015.1). NCBI lineage: Eukaryota > Metazoa > Cnidaria > Anthozoa > Actiniaria > Edwardsiidae > Scolanthus > Scolanthus callimorphus. Next base: position 165,105 of record JAWWUD010000161.1, read on the forward strand.
ACGAGTTTTCCGTCATATACAGCTAATGTTGCGAGGAAAAACGGTGTTGGAAGAAGTCCCGTTGTAACACCGCCTTAAAATTCCGCCATCAAGGCGGCCGCTTCTGTGTTTCTATTTCCGTAGGACTGCTGTAAAGTACATTGAAAACCACCTAGTATGTTAGCTATTTTTAGAGAATGTATTGAACGCCCGGGTGAAATCCAAAGTGGTTTGACAAAGTGGTTTTGTGTGTAGAATCACGTGAGTACACGATGTGTGCTTTCATCAGAATCTGAATTAGTTATCTGTAACTTCTGCTAAAACCGTTGTTGCATCGCGATCCACGTGATACATCAAATTAATGTGATGATTTCTGGCTGTGCTATTCTGTCAATCAAACATTCTGAGCCAATCAAATTATTGTCCTGTTGTGTCGCCCAGCGCACTCGCCTGGCTTCCTTCAGAAATCCAACAACGTCGCGACGGAAAGCCAGGCGACTGTACTAGGACAAAAACGACTGGAATCTGATTGGCTCATAAGGTTTGACTGGGTCGCTAAGCAACGATTTTAGCATTTTACTGATGCACTGCTCAGTAATTTTGATTATTTAAAAGAAACCACAACAACGGAGCTTCTCAGGTAGATTAAGGCAAGGGTCCAAGAGTGAACACCTAAAAAGCATAGGGGGTGGTCAAAAAAGTGTTTACCAGCATTTATCCCAAAAAGGAGTTGAGATTCAAATTACATTCCACAAATAGATCTCCCTAGGTGTGACGTTACGTGCGTGACACTTGACATTTTTCTGTCACGCAATATTATCTGTGGATTAATAGTCTCAGTTGAAACGTTTATCGGAGCCAAATGAATTTCACCATAAAACATGTTTATTACCAATTACTTTAAGAATCCTGCCGGACCGTATTAAAAGAAAGTTTCTTTTCATAGATATTTCCAAAAATCACTCGCCCCAGGCCCCTGTGAAACAAAAGCCTAAGTATTTCATTAATGTTTCAAAAATCTTGTTCAGTCCGGCAGGATTGTTATAGAGACCAATGGCCTTAATCTTTTTGCGGCACAAAGGTACGAGAAAACTTGTTATTAGAACTGAGACTATTTCGAAATGTATTGTCACGCTGAAAAATGTCGAATAACGCATTGTGAGACATCACGTGATGACTTAATTAAGGCCCAGTATCGTCTTTCATGAAATATTTAATAATATCAACCTAATGAAACAGCTACTTTAATGATAGACATGTTCTAAATGGCATTTGACCACTCCCCTTACTTCTGAAGGTCAAATCATGGTTAGACCCATGCCTTAATGTACCTGAGTTTGCTCGCTTTGTAAATGTTGTTTTCACAGCTCGAGGAATAATAAATCGAGTCACCCATTCACACAGCTCATTTTTAAAGGTAATTCCCTTGAAAGGGATGGAGCTATGGTAATATTCCAGGGGGGTTGTTTGGGACTCTGGAAATTCCAAGGGAGGGGGTGTGAGTCTGAGACCGGGAAATTCCAGGGGGAGGGGGTAAAAAGGTGACTTTCAAGGGCAGTTTAAAATTGCAATCAGCCATTGGTGCCCATGCAAACAAAAATATACCCCATCCCCCACATTTTTAAAGTCGAAGGATGGCATCTCATGCATCGAACAAATAAATGCAACGAAAAGACCCTGCAGTTTCATATCAGTGTAAACGTAGCATGAACCTGGTGTATTTCAATAGCCCTGAAGCTTTTCAGTTCACTAAAATATTCTACAGAAAACGAAATGGATTATGCAGTAGAAGGGCTTCGCAGTCCTTTCATAGCTTACCACTATTTGTTATGGGCTCCCTGTGTTCTACACGCGCCCGCCAAAAACGGCGAGACGTTTTCCACCAATCATACCTCGCAGAATAGATACACTTTTATTTTCGTAAAGAACACAGTTAAGGTTATTCCCCTGTTGCACGGCGTACGCTGTTCTGCACATGGACGCGCGATCAATTCGTTCGAAAATGACGTTATCGAGCGCGCGCAAGCTAATTGAGCGAGAAATTTGAGTCACTTGAGCGAGAAATTCTAAGGAAAAGCTTTTTGGGATATTGCGCGAAAACAAGAATGGGCACCCCCATTTTTTATTTTACCGTTTTGATAAGACTCCTTTCCCTCTTATAAAAAAGTTTAAGAAATTCTAACGACAATAGTCTAGTCGGTAGAGGGGGTCCACGAGCACTCCCCGAACTAGTAACGACAACCATTCTTGGTAACGACAAGGTAATCCACTCTTGTAACGAGACATACTTTTTTGGAACCCTTAGGATATCAAGGAACTGGTTTTAGATTTCCCACGGCCCAAAAAGTGTCCCACGGCCCCATTTTGCCAGACTTTTGTTTTTTAATTATATTCTTTTGTTATTTAATGAGATTCGATGAGGTAATTTTAGCGGAGCTCCCGCGGGCGCCGAAGGCGCCCGCGTAGCGGAGCCCCATAGCTACATGCAGGAGAAGAAGGAAACATAACAGAAAGTGTATACCCATCGACCTTGATTTTCATGGACTTCCGGTTGTGTGTGTGTCCGTCGTCCCACAGGTAGCCCATCAGTTTTGAGCGGGAAAATGAGCACGCGCGCGCCTTGAATTTTATTTGCAAGGGATTTTTTTTTCAACCAGCGAAATGCAGAGAGAAGAGGCCTCTGGCTCTGCTAAGCAGGGAAGAATTTTCGACAAGAGAAGGAATTTGTTTTCTTGCTCTTCACGAAAAAAATGAAACGTTTCTGTGACAAGCTGCCTCATTTCAAGGTATTTTAGAGTAAGTCTAAAAGTCAAATTTACTGCGATGAGGTCGAAACGTCGAGATGGATATGTCGATGAACACGGAGGTTCACGAAGGAAAAAGAAACGAAGTCTGAGGGCGAAGAGTGAGAGAGAAGAACCATCAGCGACCAAATGACATGTCGGAAGACAACTACGGCCGTCGATCGAGAGAGAACGGAAAATTATGTCTTCAGTAGGGGGATGAAAGTACCCTAGCCAACATGTCGAAACCTGAAGATAAAAAGGCAGAGACTAAATACTACAACGGAAAAAAGTGTCCAGAACATTTTCCTCAGAATCTCAGAAGGAAAGATAGAACGACGGCGCGGGAAGAAGAACGAAGGTCGAAACTCAGAAGACTGTCGTCGTCTGTGCAAGGAAAAAATATTCTCAAGGTAGGTCCTCACGAAAAAATTCAACCGTAGTTTTATAAACTTTTTTTCTTTAACTTTTAATTTTCTTTTAAATTTTCGTTCCAAGTTTTTTCGCGTCCCGGCGGCTCGCTACGCTGTAAGTTAGAAAATGATGAAAGTTCATTAAAAACGATGGTGGCTGTCGGGAGATTTACGTTACTTGTTTCGTTTGTTCGAGGATTCCAAGTGTAATACGCATTTTTAAGTGATTTCAGTTTGACAGTGATTCTACTTCCGTTGCCATAGCTTTGAGCGATAATTATTGTACTTAGGGAGAATTTAGGTATTTGCTTGCCCATTAGGCAGCCATGTTGAATGAATAATTGAACGCCATCATCGAACTTTACTTTGGCAGGGACCAAAATATTGGGCTTTTGAGGCAGGAAAAGACCTAATGTCTATCATTTTCGCTGTATTTAGCGTTCTTTTAAGGTCCAGAAGCAAAAAAAAAAATTCGGTTTTTCAAAAGAAAACCGGAGATTTTACTTAAAAACCGGGAGAGTTGACGTCCTTGCTTTGGTCATCAAACAATGACTCAGCAATGCAATCTCCGAACTTCCGATTAGGCAATGGTACAGTAATTCTTGAGTTTATTAACCTGTTGTTCTTAGAATTGTGGAATATTTTATCCATTTCGCTGAGCCCTGAGGTTTGACTGAGGAACTAATTGACTGCTTGATTTAATTTGTAGGTTTCCAGCTTATGTTTTTCTGGCTTCACAGTGTTTACCGCATATAACAGGCAAGTAATCATTAGATTATTTTGTTTCACTGTCGGATCAGGCACGAACATTTTCAAGCATATATCTTGTAGGTAGCGCAATTAGTTTATTTGAGATTATTTTTGTCTCCCAAATCATTAAAAAAAAGTTAGTTTTTCTTAGAACAAGATATTTCTCCCTCATGATATTTGGCCTTTGTCAAGCTTGAGTTTAGATGCAATTATATTTCAGTTCAATAAAAACCTAGGACAATTCACAGATAGTTAATATTTGTCATAAAAATGAAAATAGTGAACCTACAATCATTTGTATCAGCTGTGACATTGTAGCTTCATGTGATGTTTTCCATAAGTCATCTTGTGAGGATTAGCTTGCACCCCCGGCCGGGCCCCCTGCAATCATCACACTAAGTGGAATATCCTCAGTAATGACTGTAGCCAAACATAAAATGTGTGGTTCCCAGGGGGTACTTGGATATAGAAATGACTGGGGGTCTGACAGAGCTCCAAATTTCATACCCCAAAAAATGAGCCCTAAATTTTAAACCGCCCGCCCATAATATCCAACTTTCTTAGTCTAAAAAGGCCATTTAATACCAGCATACACATGATGCTGTGAGCTGCTTATTTTTCCCGAAAATAGCTTTAGCTTTCGATCAACCCCCCCCCCCCCCCCCCCACACACACACAACACCACCCCCCAAATACCTGGGGGGTATTGTAAGACGGTTGACATGGCGAATTGGTCGTGTCTGTCTCGTGGATAAAATTCGTTAAATTCGGTAACGAGGGACGCAGTGGAAACCCAAGATGACCAAAAAGAAATCTAAGAAGTTCTATGTATGGTATACGAAATCAAATGCTGGAATTTCGTTCGATTACGAAACCTGCAAAGCTAATTACGTCGGTCAGTCAGGAGGGAGAAACCAAAGCTTCGAAAATAAAGAAGACGCGCTGGCTTTTTTGGAATTAAAAAGGAACGAGCTGGGACTTGAAGATAAAGCCTGTTTAAACCTGGAGAAACAAAACAGTTTTTACGTCAATACAACCGTCGAGCAAGAAGAACAACCGAACACTCAGCAAAATGGCAATGAAGCCGACGAAGCTCCAAGTGGTTCGGGAGAAACGTCTCCTTCTTCTCTAGACCCCTCTTGGTATGAACAATTCTCCGAACTCAGAACAGTGCAGTCCGATTTTAATGCTAAAGTGAACAAGTCTATATCAGATCTCTCGATCGAAATTAGCGAACTGTCAATCGAAGGCTCAGATCAGAAGTGTAGATTTGATAACAAACTAAAAGAAATGAAAATATGGGTCCTTGAACAAATCGACGCCGTTAAAGCTGAAATTGACTCGGCAATGGAGAAATTAAACGACATCTCCAAAGGTCAGAAGTCTCTGGAAAAACAGCTCCAAAGAATGAAAAAGAAACAGGAAAATATCTCACACAGTTGCTCGTGCAGTTTATTTGACGACAGCAAACAAGATAGTTCAGGCCTGGAGCTGATGTCCAACTCCTGTCGCTCCTGGGGAGTCTGTTATGTCCACCGTTATGGTTGAAAATCGTTTTGAGTTGCTGAACACAGTAGAGGTCGATACTGCCGATATTCCACAGGTCAATATTCCACAGGGCGATGATAACGAAGATGCGAGCCCTCCTGAAAATTATAACCCTTGGAATTTGCATCGCCGCCAAACACAGAAAACGTAAATATCCCGCCTATGAACTCCGGAGTAGTAAGCAACGAAATCCCAGCCCCCTCTGGAGAGGTTGAAACGCCAACTCAAGCTCCGGATGAACCAAGCAACAGGTCCGCGGATATCTTAATATTATCAGACTCTATTTACAAGCGCATCGAATGCAAAAAAATTAAGCCAAACACTATAAATTGGTACGTTCCGGGAGGCACGTCTCAAATGCTAAATTATGTTGACGCGTTACAGGACGAGGTAATCAATGGCTGCTTGTATAACGAAATTGTTATTCACACAGGTACTAATGACATAACTTGTATGAGCGCAAACAATATCTGCGAAAACATCGCTCGCATAGTTGTAGATACGCAAGCTAAGTGGCCGTCGTCTAACATCACAATAAGCGGCATAACTTATAGGAAGGATGCAAACACGAAGCTCAACGAGGTTATTGATGATATTAATGCACAATCCAAGCTCACATGTGCGGAACTGGGAAGAGCTCGTTTCATGGATAATAGCCATCTAAACACTTCAGACGACTGTGCAATTGATGTGTCTACATTCCATGATGATCGCCACCTTAGTGATAAAGGAATTTTCACGTCATTATGATATGGAGAGACACAAAAAGAAATATCATCCAAACATTGTTACAGGTGAAACAAGCAAGCCAGAGCCTTCCACACCTTTCAGTTTTGGTGTTCACGAAGCATGTGGTCCCTTTCAACTCCAGCATCCTTTTACCTGCATGGTCGCAGGAATGACCGGAAGTGGAAAAACCGTTTGGGTACAGAAACTACTAGAGCAGGCACAAAAAACAATCTCACCCCCACCCCAACGCATAGTCTGGTGCTATGCTCAATGGCAACCCGCCTACGCCGCTTTAGCATGTCTATGCCACAAATAGAATTCGTTAAAAGGATTCCAAATGACATTGAGCAAGACTCGTACTTTGACGTGCATATACGAAACCTCATTGTCATTGACGATCAGATGATTGAAACCGGGAATGACAACAGGATTGCAAACTTATTCACAAAGGATCCCATCACAGAAATCTGTCAGTGATTTATATCCTACAAAACCTATTTCACCAAGGTAAAGTCAATCGAAACATATCCTTAACAGCCACTACTTGGTCCTATTCAAGAACCCAAGAGACCAGTTGCAAGTGATGACGTTGGCAAAACAAATGTACCCACGCAACACTCATTACTTTCTTGACAAGTATGAAGAGGCCGTCAGTAAACCTTTTGGCTACCTGTTTGTTGACTTAAAACCAGCAACCAACGACAGCTGCAGACTACGCACCAATGTCCTTCCTGGGGAAGTGACAGCCATTGAGAAAAAGGATGACGCCGTTGGGAAAGAGCTCCTAAAATTTCTTAGTTATCAAAATATGGATATTTCTCCAGAGAAGCGGCGAATGAGAGAACTACATGACAAAATGGACGATATCCTTCACAGTCAACTATGGGTGAAGGTGAAAAGGTCATACGATACACGCAGCTTCAAACGAATTGTTACGAATGAAGCATCAAGCAAGTCACAACCCTCCAGTGGTTGTAGAACCTCCAGTACCAACACCTACCTACACTACTCCCCCAAGTATCCCGTTATCACCACCCGAGCCAGCCACTATACCCTATTTGGCAAAGGTGGTAGAATCTCCAAGACATCGTTTATTCCGCCGACACCGACCGTTCCAGAACCGACCTTGACACCGCCACCTTCAGTGGCTATAACCCCAAAGAAGCCAAAATTACAAAATATCTTAAAGAATTATTTGGATGACGATGCCAATAAGACGGACCGTATCTAAAATCCACGTTGAGACGCTATCGGTTGCGTTCTCACCGTTCTTCTCCATATAAAATAAGATAAAATTAGTAGTTAATAGGAAAACTCTACCAGACTTGTAAGCAATGTATAAATCGGAATAAAGCGTTTATTTAATTACCGCTAGTGGTAGTATGTTATGTAATATTTGACAGCACTTATATCGAAAGCACACCAAGGGATCTTATCGGCTTAATATTGCGTGTTGTTATGAAATAAGCGAGAGGTGTTGACAAATATAAAAAAAGAGAATGCTTATTTACAAATACGTCAGGGGCTCGGCCACGGGGGACACCGGTTTTAACGGATTGATATTCCGTGTTGTTATGAAATTAGCGAGAGGTGTTGACAAATATAAAAAAAAGAATGCTTATTTACAAACGTCAGGGGCTCGGCCAACGGGGACACCGGTTTTAACGGAGTGATATTCCGTGTTGTTATGAAATAAGCGAGAGGTGTTGACAAATATAAAAAAAAGAGAATTCTTATTTACAAATACGTCGGGGAATCGGCCACGGGTACACCGGTTTTACGGACTGATATTGCGTGTTGTTATGATCTTTAACCTGAATGCACATTCATGTGTGGTCTGCTTGGTTAGTATATAAAAAGCGCGCCAACTAACGGTTATCACTTTGGGAAATAATACACAAACTAGAAGTCAACTTAGTAGAAGAATTGTAGACGAAATGAACTGCCTATTTGTCTTGAAGAGAGTGACATTCTGGAAGTGATGGACTGCTGTGGGCAATTTATTCACCACAAATGCTTAGCCCGGTGGCATGTGCGAAGTGAAACTTGCATTAGAACTACTGAGGAGTAATTCCCCAATGTCAAGTGAAACTCAATCTGGAACTTGACAGTAACAGTGAAACCGAAAATGAAGAAAGGGAAAGGAGAAGAGATGAGGATTATTATCCTGACATATTTCGAAGGGATGACGATTATTTTCCGGACATATTTCAAGATTAGAATATGAATCCATAACTTTGAATTTAACGCTTTTCAAATAATAACAGACTCTTTCGTGGCGGAACGCTACCTTTTGTAAAATGATATAATTGTTTAAATTGCTGATTTGAATTCTAGTTTATGTAATATTTCCGAAAGGGTATATAAAATACCTTCACACTATTCGCACTTGTACATTTTATGTCTCACACCCCCCCCCCCCCCAGAAAGTGCTAGTGTAGCATATCAAGATAGTTCCCTTGAAAAAGTGTCGACATTCTCCAACTTCCTTATAAGGAAATATCTGCATACCATATTTGGAATCCCAGTAAGTTTTTCACTATTTCTATTGGCTTAGAAAGCTTAGAACTCGACCAAACTCAAATATACTCGAGGGGAAACATGCTATGTGCATTTTCCACTGTGTTGTTCACGGTCAAGAGCCTGGCAACAAGGTAGACAAGATACCACAGGAAGCCCGTTCAATCTCTAGAAAGGCGACACTACTATCTTGATATGATCCACATAACTATAGGTAACCTGATACCCCTAGCGCCACATAACTCTAGGTAGGGAGAGGGGGGTGGGTATCTCTCTTACTTGAAAAAAAAAAGAGGGGGAGGGTACCCATACAACAGGTAACCTGATACCCCAGTGGCGTATATCCACATAACAATAGGTAACCTGATACCCCTAGCGCCACATAACTCTAGGTAGGGGGGAGGGGGGTGGGTATCTCCCTTACTTGAAAAAAAGAGGGGGAGGAGGGTACCCCTTGTTTGAAAAAAAGGAAGGCAGGGGAAGGTACCCCATACTAGGTAACCCGATACCCTACATTCTTCAGATTCTGACTTCCGCCTCAACATTCCTGACGTGACCTTTGACCTCCCACCACAACATTCCTGACGTGACTCCGACGTGACCGGAAAAAGCTAAACATGGATCATGACGTCATCAAGCTCATTATATATTCCCCCTCACTAATTAGTATTCCCCCTCAAAAAAAAGGGTAATTCCATACCTACTATACTACTAAAATTGCCCTGTTTCTCGATTTAAAAGTTTTTCTTCAGTCATAACCCGAAATATCCCCAACATTTTCGGAAATTTTCTAAAGTCCTGATGCCGAGAAAAGCCCCACGTTTTCGAAAAAAACTACCCGACATATTTTGGTTTTACGAAACACACCACAAAAATCCGAAAATTCCCCTAGTAAATTCGATTCTTACTACAAAATCTCCGGAAAAATCTCCCACACTTTTTCTTAAACCGATGCCGTTTTCCGGCAATTCTAGGCACCTTCATTTTTGAATTTCTAACTCTAAAAATTGAAAGAAATCGGGAAAATATATCACTTTTATTTCCAAGTTTAACAATAATAAATTGTAGAATTAAGTCCCCCTTTTTCGAAAAAAAAAAAAATACGTTTTGCGACACAGAACATGGATACACCTGAATCAAACACCCGTCCCCTATCGTCCCTAGGAGTGTATCTGTCTCAAGAGCATTGTTACGAAACGCTACACCTGTAGTACCCCATATATGGGCCATTCCCCTGGTGATGTGGGTATATTATTCAGAAAAGGTGCACCAGAACTGTCCGTTGTTGCTTGCGATGCGTCATAACTCATGGACACTGTTTTTTTAAATAGCCATTATTTTTATCACCCTGCTTATACATGCTCGCAAAAACATTTTGCACTGGCTAACACGAAACTTAACTTCTTTTTTCTACCTAGTTTCTCCCGACGCACGCTATAATATGCAGCTGTGACGGTGCAACTTTTTCTAAAATAGGTGTATGTATTATGTTTACGACACAACACAGACGGCAAATGCACCGAGCCGAAAGGATGTTGGATAATTGGCTAGAGGAGGATGGATACTGTATAAAACTTACTACATGTGTACATACACCGTACACATAATAAGGGAATGGTCATATAGGGTACTCTGGTACTGATCCAGTGTTGTAATGCTCTAGAGGTTGATACAACTCCTACAATAGGAATAGGGTGGGGGGGGGGGGAAAGTAGCAGGTGTATCTAGTGTATCCTATGCTCTTTGTCGCAAAACGCAAGATACACACAGCCTTTTTTGGAAAAAGGGGGACTTAATTCCACAATTTGTTCTTGGTAAACTTGGGAATAAGAGGTATATTTTCCTCACTCTCTTTCAATTTTTCGAGTTAGAAATTCAGAAGTCAAGACGCCTAGAATTGCCGGAAAACGGCATAATGTTTTAAGAAGAGTGGAGATTTTCCAGTGATTTTGCAGTAAGAATTCGAATTTACTAGGGGAATTTTCGGATTTTTGGTGTGTTTCGTGAAATCAAAATATATCGGGTAGATTTTTTCAAATGGGTAGAGGTTTTCTCAGCATTCGGGATTTTAGAAAATTCCGAAAATGTTGGGGATATTTGGGTTTTGACGGAAGAAAAACTTTTAAAATCGAGAAATAGGCAATTTTTAGAGATGAAAGATAAAAAAAAAGCAGAAAGCGGAATTGCCGATTTTTGCCACGGATTAAAAAGCCCTACATTTTTCTAGTTTTTTTTTTGCAAGCTTTTCCGGCTGGGAAAAAGTGTCACCTTTCCCCCCTTCGAAACTGACACCAATTCCACATTTCCAAGGGCTTTTTGTCTTCGATGAAAAGTAAGACTGGGGATGTCGTCAAGGGCGCACACAGACTAGAGGACAAGTCCCTGGGACTAGTCACCTAGTCGTGCCCGGCCTTCAAAGTAGCAAGGGAGGCAACTACATGGTCACGTCATGTGATGTCCTCCTTTACGTGTGTCATCAAACAGAAATAAACATATCTCTCTTCCACACAATGCGGTTGATCTCTTTTAATAGCAAATGGGAACAAGTACATAGTCACGAAGTTATAATTCATGTCATGTATTTAGCATGAAGAATGATTTAACTACATGTCACATGGCGTGACGTAATCCACCCATCCATACACATACAAAGCAGATTCGTGTCCAGAGACTGTACCCATGGGGTACCGGCTAGCTGCGGGACTTGGGCCAATCTCCATCGAAGACAAAAAGACCTTGTGAATGTGGAATTGAATCAGGTCTTTTCGGCGCCAACTGGGTTCGAGATTTAGATTTGTCAGAAATCCGGATTTTACAGCCCAATAATTCCTCATTTTCGTTCCCAGAAACCAGAAAACCTAGTTTGCCCCGTTGACATTCGAGTATCGAGAAACTTAGAAACAAAATACCTAAAAAATCATATGGCGAATCTAAATCCGTGGCAAAAATCGGCAATTCCGCTTTTTCTGCTTTTTTTTTATCTTTCATCTCTGAAAATTGCACTATTTCTCGATTTTAAAAGTTTTTCTTCCGTCAAAACCCGAAATATCCCCACATTTTTCGGAAATTTTCTAAAATCCCGAATGCTGAGAAAACCTCTACTTTTTGAAAAAATCTACTCGATATATTTTGATTTCACGAAACACACCAAAAATCCGAAAATTCCCCTAGTAAATTCGAATTTTTTACTGCAAAATCACTGGAAAATCTCCCACTCTTTTTCTTAAACAACACATGCCGTTTTCCCGGCAATTCTAGACGTGTTGACTTCTGAATTTCTAACTCGAAAAATTGAAAGAGAATGAGGTAAATATACCCCTTATTCCCAAGTTTACCAGACAAAACTGTGGAATTAAGTCCCCCTTTTTCCAAAAAAGGCTGTGTGTATCTTGCGTTTTATTTGCGACACAGAGCATAGGATACACGCTACTCCCCCACCCTATTCCTTTTTCCAAAAAAGGCTGTGTGTATCTCTTGCGTTTTGCGACACAGAGTATAGGATACACTAGATACACCTG